>VWZE01016037.1:1538-12397 GCA_013396675.1 Eubucco bourcierii
TAGGAGGCCGTGGGGGAGCTGAGGAGCAGTGTGGAGCCATAGGAGGCCGTGGGGGAGCTGAGGAGCTGTGTGGAGCCATAGGAGCCTCTGGGAGCTGAGAAGCTGAGGGGGGACTGAGGACCTGTGGGATGTTGGGAGCTGCTGCGGAGCCATGGGATCAGGGATGTAGGGAGTCAGGGCCTTGGGGGGTGGGCTGGAGGGGACCGTGGGGCAGGGTGGCTGCAGGTAGTGCCCTGAGGGCTATTCACAGCAGGTGTTTGGGAGATGTGAAGGGAAATGAGTCGAGATGGTGATGGCATTTGTGAGCCCTTGGGCTACCTCCAGAGCTTTATTTCTCTTCCTTAGGCTGCAGACTCTGTGCTATGCTCTGCTAGAGCTGCTCCAGCCTGTCTCATTGTCCCTGTGAGGATGAAGAGGAAACGCTACTCTGTCCCAGAGTGGGCCAGGGAGCTGACCCCTGAGCAGAAGGAGCAGAGACTCAAATCCTCAGGCTTCATCTTTCCTGAGGAACGTGTGGAGAGGACCTTCTACTTGGCCTCCACAGGTGCTGGGAAGCTGCTGTTGGGCTCTTGTTGAGGGCAGAATGAAAGCCCTGGTGGCAAGTGTCTGTCTGCAATAAACTCAGTGCCATGCTCTGCCTCCTGGGGAGGGGTAGCAGCTGCCCTGCTTTGTCTCAGGAGTGTGCCAAGCTGTTGACCCTTAGAGGCAAGGAATAGCAAGGGAGGAGTTGGTTTTCCCTGCTGCTGAGTTTGAGGCAAAGCTGAGGAAGGGTCTGGAGGACAGGGCTGGTGAGGAGCAGCTGGGGGTGGTTAGTCTGGAGGAGACCTCATTGCTCTCTACAGCTCCCTGAAAGGAGGCTGCAGTGAGCTGGGGTTGGTCTCTTCTCCCTAGGATCAAGTGACAGAATAAGAGGAAATGGCTTCAAGTTCTACCAGGGCAGGTTTTAGGTTGGCCAGGAACAATTTCCCTCCTGCAAGAGTGGTCAGGCACTGGTACAGGCTGCCCAGGGAGGTGGTGGTGGAGTCCCCATCCCTGGAGGTGTTCAGGAAGCGTTTTTCATGGCCCTTGGGGCCACACTGATGCTGGGCTGCTGGACTCAGGCATCTCAGAAGGCTTTTCCAACCCAGACAATTCTGTTCTGTTATGAATGTGGCTGCTTCTCCTCCTCTCCTGGGCTGTGTGGAAGAGGAGAGCAGGCAGTGCTGTGTTAGCCTGGCAGGGAGCATTGTTGCTTCTCCAGCCCCCCAGCAGCCAGAGCTTCCTTTTGGGTTGCTTTTGGGAAGCTTTCTGCTTCCTTTTGGGGCTTCCTCCTGACTTTGCTGTGTCCTGCAGCTGACATCATTGACCCTTACGTCCCTCCTGAGGGTGATGCCCGCCTGACTTCTCTGTCCAAGGATGGGCTGAAGCAGAAGATGGAGAAGCTGAAACAAAGTGCTGCTTCCCAGCTGGCGTGAGTACTGCTTTGGGCTGGGCTTGAGCTTGGAGAGCCTGTCACAGACCCACAGATTGGGTTGGAAGGGTTGGAAGCTGCTCCCGTGCCTGCTTTGAGGTGAAGTCATCCTGGGCAGCTGCAGGGCTGCCAGAAGGTGCTCAGAAACCCTATGGAGAGGGCAGTTTGGCCACTGAACCATGGGGGTCTTGGACTCAGAGAATCATAGAATGGGTTGGGTTAGACCTTCAAGATCAACCAGTTCCAACCTCCCTGCCATGGGCTGGGACAACTCCCATCAGCACAGGCTGCTGCAGGGCTCATCCAGCCTGGCCTTGAACACCTCCAGACAGGGAGCAGCCATAGCCTCCCTGGGCAACCTGTGCCAGGCTCTCCCCACCCTCACTCTAAGCAATTTCTTCCTCATCTCCTCTCTGACTCTCCCCTCTGCCAGCTCAAAGCCATTGCCCCTCCTCCTGGCACTCCCAGCCCTTGGTACAAGTCCCTCCCCACTTCCGGAGCCCCTCCAGGCACTGGAATGCTGCTCTGAGGTCTCCCTGGAGCCTTCTCTCCAGGCTGCACAGCCCTAACTCTCCCAACCTGTGCCCCTAGGGAAGGTTCTCCACTCCTCTGATCATCTTCATGGCCTCCTCTGGCCCTGCTTCAGCAGCTCCATCTCCTGTTGGGGGGAGATGCACCAGAACTGGCTGCAGTGCTCCAGGGAGGGGGTCTGAAGATCCCCTCCAGACAAGCTGCTCCACAACTCCACTGCCATTTCCACTGCAATCTCCAACTCTGCACCACAGTCTCAACTCTCCCAGCCTGTCCCCACAGCAGAGGTTCTCCACCTCTCTGATCATCTTCATGGCCTTCTCTGCACCCTCTCCAGCAGCTCCATCTCCTTGTGCTGGGGACAGCAGAACTTTTGTTGAGGATTCTTTGTGTTTGCAACCCTGTGACTGTTTTAGGAGCACCTTAAGGTGCTGTCTTCTCAGTTACTCCCTGCTAAAAGCTGGACAAGGACTTCTGTCATCATCTGAAACCTCTAAGATGGGTTCCAAGTTATTCTTTACTTACCAGAACCTTTCCTTCTCTTTTCAGGCTGCGGAAGATCAAAGATCATGATCCAAATTTCAGCACCAAAACCTTCCCAGAGCAAGCTCAGCAGATTTTTATTGAAGCTCACAATTGCCTCACCAAGTAAGAACCCTTCTCTGGCCCCTATGGTTGTGTGGGGCCTGCTTGGTTTTGCTTCTGTTGTTCTGGATTTCTTCCTTGGCTTTCTAACCCTTGCACCACAAAGATGCTGCCAGGGCTGGAGCAGCTCTGCTGTGAGCACAGGATGAGGGAACTGGGGGGGTGCAGCCTGCAGAGGCTCAGGCTCCAGGGGCACCTCAGAGCTACTGCCAGTGCCTGAAGGCATCCTGCAGGAAGGCTGCAGAGGGTCTTGCTGAGGGGATCTGGAGCCAGGCCAAGGGGGAATGGTTTGGAGCTGAGGCAGAGCAGGGTTAGAGTGGAGCTGAGGAAGGAGTTGAGTGTGAGGGTGGTGAGAGCCTGGCACAGGCTGCCCAGGGAGGCTTTGGCTGCCTGGGAGTGTTCAGGGCCAAGTTGGATGAGGCCTTGATGAACTGAGTCTACCTGAGAGCTGTCCCTACCCATGCCAGGAGGGTTGGAGCAGATGATCTCTGAACTCCATTCCCTGCTCTCTTTTGCTTTACCCCATCCCTGGGAGGAGATTTTGCTCAGAACTTCCTTGCTGATCATGAAAAGCAGGCTGCAGAGGCTCCCATCTTGCCCTGACCTGCAGGGAGGAGCTGGAGCTGTTGCACCACTCCTGTTATCAGCAGTGAGTGGGTGGTTGGTGCTGCTCAGCAGCAGGCTGCAGGGAATTGCTTGGCTGGCAGCTGATGCTCCCCTGCCTTGCTCCACTTTCCAGGAACTGAGCAGCTTTCCAAACCACAGCCTCCTTGCTTACAGCTCCAAACAGCAGGCAAACATTGAGGTCAGAGCTGGCTTCCAGAAGGTTGTTGTTGTGCCTTTCCTTGAAGACATCTCAAGCTGACTTCTGCTGAGGTCACAGCTTGTTCTGCTTTGCCACTCGACTTTTGTGTCTTCTAGGAAGAGGAATTTCATAGAATCACAGAATGGCTCAGGTTGGAAGTGGCCTCAGAGATCATCTGCTCCAACCAGGGACACCTCTTAGCTAGCTCAAGTTGCTCAAGGCCTCATCCAACCTGGCCTTGAACACCTCCAGGCAGGAGGCAGCCACAGCCTCCCTGGGCAGCCTGTGCCAGGCTCTCACCACCCTCACACTCAACATCTTCCTCAGCTCCACTCTAACCCTGCTCTGCCTCAGCTCCAAACCATTCCCCTTGGCCTGGCTCCAGACCCCCTCAGCAAAAGTCTCTCTGCAGCCTCCCTGCAGGAACCCTTCAGGCACTGGCAGCAGCTCTGAGGTGCCCCTGGAGCCTGAGCCTCTGCAGGCTGCACCCTCCCAGCTCCCTCAGCCTGTGCCCACAGCAGAGCTGCTCCAGCCCTTGGCTCCTCTTTGTGGCTTCCTCTGACCTCACTCCAGCAGCTCTGTGCCCTTTTTTTGAGCAGGACTCCGGCCTGTCTCCGGCCTGTCTCCGGCCTGTCTCCGGCCTGTCTCCGGCCTGTCTCCGGCCTGTCTCCGGCCTGACTCCGGCCTGTCTCCGGCCTGTCTCCGGCCTGTCTCCGGCCTGCCTCCGGCCTGTCTCCGGCCTGTCTCCGGCCTGACTCTGGCCTCTTTCACTTGCAGCTTTAACAAGCAGAAGCTTCACTCCCTGGTCACAGAGCGCTGCTATCCGGTGAGTGTCCACCTGGCTGGACCTGTCCTCCTCCAGGCCCTTTAGCATCTCTAAACCTCATTGGCTGCCTCCTGGATGCAGTAAAAACCACAGCTGGGTGGGAAAGGACAGTTTGAAGTAAGGGCTAAGGAATAAACAGAGCCATGGAGTTGGTGAGGTTGGAAGAGACCTCGGAGATGGAGCCCAACCCAGAACTCACAGTCCCACCACTGCCACCAAAGCACAGCCCTCAGCAGCACATCCAGAGGGCTGTGAAACACCTGCAGGGATGGGCACTGCTGCACCTCCCTGGGCAGCCTGTGCCAGTGCCTGATGACCCTTTCAGAGAATGCTTTTTGCCTTCTGTCCAACCTGAACCTCTCTTGGTGCAACCTGAGGCCATTTCTTGTCCTGTCACCTGTTGCATGTGAGGAGAGACCCAGAAGAGAAATCCTTTATTGTGTGTAGAGTTGGTTTGCCATTTGCAGGGTGGCTTGGGTTAGAAGGGAGCTTCCAGATCAGCCAGTGCCAACCCCTGCCATGGGCAGGGACAGCTCCCACCAGCACAGACTGCTCCAGGACTCATCCAACCTGGCCTTGGACACCTCCAGGGAGGAGGCAGCCACAGCCTTCCTGGGCAATCTGTGCCAGTGCCTCCCAACCCTCACCGTCAAGAATTTTGACCTCATCTCCACTCTCACTTTCCCCTCTCCCAGCTCAAAGCCATTGTCCCTCATCTTGTCACCCCCAGCCCTTGTCACAAGTCCCACCCCAGCTCTCCTGGAGCCCCTTCAGGCTGCTCTGAGGTCTCCCTAGAGCCTCCTCCCCAGGCTGCCCAGCCCCAACTCTCCCAGCTTGTGCCCATGAGGAAGGTTCTCCGCTCCTCTCATCATCTTCATGACCTCTTCTGGCCCTGCTTCAGAAGCTCTTGAGAGAGTGAGGGTGGGGAGACACAGGTGGCCCAGGGACACTTAGCACCAGCCCAGCTTGCCTCATCCAGCCTGGCTTTGGGCACCTCCGGGGAGGAGGCAGCCACAGCCTCCCTGGGCAACCTGTGCCAGCATCTGCCCACCCTCAGTGTCAGAAACTTCTCCCCTCCTCCACTCACATCCTCCTCACCTCTGTCCCTCTAGGACATGGTCCGAGGCAACAGGTACAAGACCATCAGGTGGAGCTTTGTGGAGTCCCTGGAGCCTCCCCGGGTGGTTCACCTGCGCTGTGACAGCGTCGTCAGCAGGGGCAACCTCTACGGGCAGGTGACAGTCAGGATGCACACACGGCAGGTACGGCCCCGCTGCTGCCCCCTGCTGCTGCCGTGGTGCCCCCCACTGCTGCCCCCTGCTGCTGCCATGGTGCCCTGCTGCCGCCCCCTGCTGCCGCCCCCTGCTGCCGCCCCCTGCTGCCGCCGTGGTGCCCTGGTGCTGCCCCCTGGTGCTGCCCCCTGGTGCTGCCCCCTGGTGCTGCGCCCTGCTGCTGCCGTGGTGCCCTGNGCTGCCCCCTGCTGCTGCCGTGGTGCCCCGCTGCTGCCCCCCGCTGCTGCCCCCTGCTGCTGCCGTGGTGCTCAGCTTCTGCCGCCCTGCTGCTGCCCCTCGTGCCCTGCTGCCGCCCCCTGCAGCCATGGTGCCCCGCTGCTGCCCCCTGCTGCTGCCCCTCGTGCCCTGCTGCCGCCCCCTGCAGCCATGGTGCCCCGCTGCTGCCAGAGTGCTCTACTGCTACCCCCACCTTGCCCCTTCTTCCCTGCTGCCACCCCCTCCTTGCCCCTCCTGCCAGCCCATGCCCCACTGGGTGTTTCTGGGGCTCTTTCCTCAGATCTTGGCCATCTATGACCGCTTTGGGCGCCTGATGTACGGTGGGGAGCAGACCCCCAAGGATGTTCTGGAGTATGTGGTGTTTGAGAGGTACTTGGTCAACCCCTATGGCACCTGGAGGATGCATGGCAAGATTGTGCCACAGTGGGCTCCACCCAAGGACCCAATCATTAAGGTGAAGCCACCAGGGGAAGGCATCAGGGGGTCTGGGTCTGGGTCTGGCTGAAGCAAGGGGTAAAGCTGAGCTGCCTGTGAGGGGAGGGCCTGGGAGCAGATCAGTTCTGGGCTCCCCCATTCAAGAGAGACTTGAGAGGTGCTGGAGAGAGCCCAGCAGAGGCTGCTGAAGATGCTGAGGGGATGGAGATGCTCAGCTCTGTGAGGAGCAAAGGCTGAGAGCCTGCAGGAGAGCAGCCCCAGAGGGCAGCTGAGCAATGCTCAGCAACAGCTAAAGGCTGAGGGGCAAGAGGCTGGGGCCAGACTCTGCTCAGTGGTGCTCAGGGACAGCACAAGGGGCAACAAATTGGACCCCAGGAGGTTCCATGTGAGCAGGAGGAGAAAGCTGTTTGGTGTGAGGGTGCTGGAGGCCTGGAGCAGGCTGCCCAGAGAGGCTGTGGAGCCTCCTTGTGTGCAGAGCTTGCAACCTGCCCTGGGCACTGTGCTGCTGGGCATTGTGCTGTGGGTGCCCTGCTGGAGCAGGGGGGGTTGGAGTGGCTGAGCTCCAGAGGTCCCTTCCCACCTCACCATGCTGGGATTCTGGGATGCAGACCCAGGTAGTAGTGGTTTTAATTCCAGCCTCTGGCACCTGGAAGAAGCAGGGGAAGGCTTTGGGGGCAGTTTGACTCCTTGGTGACAGTTTGGTGTGTGGGGGTCACTGTTCCCTCTACCCATCCTGCTGCAGTGCTGCTAAACTCAGGTCCTAGAGAGGAAGGAGAGGACAACCAGAGTGCAGTACAAGCATCTGAGTGCCCTCCTGTGCTGCTGCCAACTTGGGCACCTTCTTGTACCAGGACCCCCCCACCTTGCTCTGTGCCATGGAGAGCTCCAGTGGCAGCCACTTGGAGCTGCTCTGTGTCACCTTCATTTTGTTCCTTGCTTTTGCAGACTGTGATGATTCCTGGCCCAACCTTGGAGCCCTCTCAAGAGTATGAAGAAGCAAAGTAGGAAGCTCAGAGCCTGTACAGAGCAGTGCAGGCAACCCTGGAGGGAAGAGGTGGAGGTGGCAGTGGAAGTAGCAGCTTGGATGTGGCTCTGGGAACAAGAAGCTCCAGAAATGGACTCCCCCAAACCCAGAAGGTGCCAGAAATGGGTCCCTAAAATCCCAAGAGGCTCCAGAAATGGACCCCCCCAAACCCAAGAGGCTCCAGAAATGGACCCCCCAAACCCAAGAGGCTCCAGAAATGCCCCCCCCTGAGCCAGGTGGCTCCAGAAATGGATCCCCCAAACCCAAAAGGCTCCAGAAATGCCCTCCCTGAGCCAGGTGGCTCCAGAAATGGATTCCCCAAACCCAAAAGGCTCCAGAAATGCCCTCCCTGAGCCAGGAGGCTCCAGAAATGGTCCCACCAAACCCAAGAGGTTCCAGAAATCAACCCCTAAACCCCAAGAGGCTCCAGAAATGCCCTCCCTGAGCCAGGAGGCTCCAGAAATGGTCCCACCAAACCCAAGAGGCTCCAGAAATTGACCCCTAAACCCCAAGAGGCTCTAGAAATGTCCTACCTGAGCCAGGAGGCTCCAGAAATGGACCCCCTCAAACCCAAGAGACTCTAGAAATGGACCCTCCCTGAGCCAGGAGGCTCCAGAAATGGACCCCCTCAAACCCAAGAGACTCTAGAAATGGATCCTCCCCAAGCCAGGAGGCTCCAGAAATGGACCCCAGACACTAAGAAATTGTTTCCCGACTGAAGGAGAGAGGCCTGGGAGGGGATTCAGAGGAGCTCCAGGAAGATCTTAACTCTGTCCCCAGCAGCTTCAGTGTGCTGCAGCTTCAGGCTCTCTGTTCTCTGGGAGCAGCAGCAGTTTGTTCTCTTCTCCCTGCTCTCTTGGCTGACCTCTGTTCCTCAGCTGGCACCCTGAGAAGCCTTGGCAGCAGCAGTGTGCCCAGAGAAAGGGACGTTGGGCCCTTGCAGGGGAAGTGCCATCGACCTGGGGGTGTTCAGTGGCTCTTGGTTCTGTTCTTTTTTTTTTTCTCCCCTCTCCCCGTGCTGGTTCCCAGGCTTCCTTTCTTTACCAGGACACAAGGGAGGAGCAACAAACCCTTTCCACGGAGCTCTCCTCGGGTGGCTCCGGTGCTTGGGCTCCTCCTGAAGGGCTGCTTGGGTAAAGGCAAAACTTCCCCCGGGGTGGGGCTGCAGCACAGCGCTGATGAGAGAATAAAAAGTTTTGACTCCTGAGGGCAGAGTTTGTGTCGACCAAGACCTTCCTGAGAGGCAGCACTGCCCCTGGGCTGGTGGGAGAGAACTGAGTGTGGCTCTCTGCTCTGCTGAGACCTGCAGCCAGCTTGAGAGGGGCATGGAGCTGCTGGAGTGGGTCCAGGGGAGGCCATGAAGATGATCAGAGGGCTGGAGAACCTTTGGTGCCTGAGGGGGTAGGGTTGGGTGATGCCTGGATGAGGGCTGCACACAAGTGCCAAATTCTGCTTCCCAGTCCTGCATTAAATCCTGCTGCTTGCTCCCCTTGCTCCCCTTGCTCCCCTTGCTCCCCTTGCTCCCCTTGCTCCCCTTGCTCCCCTTGCTCCCCTTGCTCCCCTTGCTCCCCTTGCTCCCCTTGCTCCCCTTGCTCCCCTTGCTCCCCTTGCTCCCCTTGCTCCCCTTGCTCCCCTTGCTCCCCTTGCTCCCCTTGCTCCCCTTGCTCCCCTTGCTCCCCTTGCTCCCCTTGCTCCCCTTGCTCCCCTTGCTCCCCTTGCTCCCCTTGCTCCCCTTGCTCCCCTTGCTCCCCTTGCTCCCCTTGCTCCCCTTGCTCCTATCCCACCTGGAGTCCTGCATCCAGCTCTGTTGAGCTCCCAGCACAAGGACCTGGAGCTGCTGGAGCAGGTCCAGAGGAGGCCATGAAGATGCTGAGAGGGTTGGAGAACCTCCCCTGTATGGACAGGCTGGGAGAGTTGGGACTGTTCAGAGTGGAGAAGGCTGCAGGGAGACCTCAGCTGCCTCCCAGTGCCTGAAGGGGCTACAGGAGAGCTGAGGAGGGACTTGTGCCAAGGGCTGGCAGTGCCAGGAGGAGGCACAATGGCTGTGAGCTGGCAGAGGGGAGAGTGAGAGTGGAGAGAAGGAGATGTTGAGAGTGAAGGGGAGGACACTGGCACAGGTTGCCCAGGAAGGTTTTGGATGTCCCTTCCCTGGAGGTGTCCAAGGCCAGGCTGGATGAGTCCTGGAGCAGCCTGTTCTGGTGGGAACTGTCCCTGCCCGTGGCAGGGGTAGGCACTGGCTGGGGGCAGATATCCCCTGCCCATGGCAGGGAGGTTGGCACTGGATGAGCTGGAAGGTCCCTTCCAACCTGAGCCGTTCTGGGAAGCTCCTTGGCCTACAAGGACACAAAGCCCTGAGCCTGGGTGGTTCTCGTCCTGGTGACTCCTGCTGGAGGTGCTTCACATTTCTGCCTTGGCTCAGGTTGCCTCTTGGGCCTTGAGCAGCCTGGGCTGGTGGGAGGTGCCCCTGCCCGTGGCACGGAGGTTGGCACTGACTGATCCTGGAGCTCCTGTCTGTGACTCTGCTGTCAGTGAGTGGCTGGCACCATCCTGTGGGCACTGTGACCTCTGCAGCAGCTGCCTTGGCTGCCTGGCTTGGGCAGGGCACACCCAGAGGCTGCTTTTTCTTTTTCCCCGTGCTCTCTGCTCCTCTCTTCTTGCTCAGATCCCTTCCCTCCTGATCTGAGCCCCAAACGCTCTCTGCTCATGGCCCAGGGAAGCTTTTCCTTGCTCAACCTCAGCTTTGCTTCGCCCTCAGCCACTCCCCAGAGCTCCTCACACTTGAGTGCAGTGGTTTGGGCTTGGTTTGGTTTTTAACTTCTCTCCTCCTGGAAGTTTTGCAGCTCCTGGTGCTGCTGCAGCCCTTCAGTGCTGCTTGTCAATGAATGCTTGGAAGGGCAGAATCTCATCCTGCTGCTCCCTCGGGAGCAGAGCCAGCCCTGGAATCCCTTTCATCTCCTTTGGAACCCAGAGGGGTGGCACAAGCTGTCTGCTTCTCCTGGAGGAACCTTCCCTGCTGCCCACGCTCCCTGCAGGAGCTGGAGACAGCTTCAGGGCTCCAGCAGATGGGAGCTGGGCTGGGAGCTGGAACCAAGCCCTGAGAGCTGCCTGCTTTGTGTCTGGGGTGGCTGAGGTAGCTCAGAGCAGGTTGTGGAATCCTCAGAGCTGGTTTGGGTTGGAAGGGACCTCTAAAGCTCAATCCAACCCCCCCCCCTGCAGCCAGCAGGGACAGCCCCAACCAGGGCAGGTCGCTCAGAGCCCCAAGCAGCCTGACCTGGGATGGTGCCAGGGATGAGGCAGCTGCCAGCTCTCTGAGCAGCCTGGGCCAGGCTCTCAGCACCCTCAGATGCTGAGGTCCACTCTAGCATGGCCAGGACCTCTGAGCTGAGGCCAGCAGAGGAAGGTTGTTCAGCTCTGGCTCTGGAGGAAGGTAGCTGGAGAGGCTTTTCTTGGGGCTTGGCATTTCCTGCCAGTTAGCAGAGAGTGGCTCCTGAGCCTGGACCTCTGCAACTGACTCCCCTCAGCTCTGGAGCCTCCCCTTCTGAGCCTCCCTCACAACCTCCTCTGCAGGGCCTCCCCTGCTGAGCCTCCCCTTCTGAGCCTCCCCCACAACCTCCTCTGCAGGGCTTCCCCCACAG
>VWZE01016039.1:2079-49135 GCA_013396675.1 Eubucco bourcierii
AAGCTCTGAGTGAAATAGACAGGGGTGGATTGTGCTGGTTTGAGGTTATTTGGAATATTTTAATAGAAAAAATTACACTATGGGCTGTGAAAGGAAAACATCGTGATGTCTATTTTACTCATAGGTTTGCTGAGACTGTTTGGGAAAAATAACTCAAAACATAGGTAAGGCAGGCTCAGTTTGTCTCTCTCTGGGGGCACAGCGTCTTGGGTGGTCTAGCTTCTGGCTTCTTCTTGCTGATTAATCTTCACTAACCACTTTTCTTCTAACCTCCAGGCCGATCCTCCTAATTAACCTTGCACGTAAAGGAAACCTTGGGGTAAGGTACAGGGGTGGGGAGAAGGTGGAAGGGTGGTTGGGAGCCCCTCCTGGGGTTTCTGATTTCTGGGAGGGGAGTTGTGTTGCTGTATTACCTTTTACTTGTATATTTCCGTAAATATTCCTGTATATAGTGTATATATCTGCCTTTACATTGTGCTGAACTGTAAACAGAGCTTCATTCCTTAACTTCCAGCTGGTTGAGTTCTAGTCTGGGTCATTTTACAAAGTGTGGGGGGCAGGGAACTCCCAAACCATCACACTAATGCACCCAGAGAAGCCTTTCTTGTTTTCTTTTACATCCCTTCCCAAGTTCAGTTCTAGTTGTGCCTTGGCTTTCCTAACCTCACTCCTACACAATCAGGCAATCTCCCTATTCTCTTCCCAGGATGCCTGTCCCTTCCTCCAAGCCCTGCATAGTCCCAGCTTGCCCTTTAGTTTGACTAGCAGGACAGGGTTCAGCCATGATGGTCTCTTGTCCTCCTTGCCCTATTCCTTCCATGTGGGGGTTGATACTTCTTGTGCTCTATAGAGAGCTTCCTTGAAGATCTGACAGGTCTTTTCCACCCCCTTGTCCTTGAGGGCTATTTCCCATGAGGTCCTATTTACTAACTCCTTGACGAGCTGGAATTTTGCTTTTCTAAAATTTAGAATCCTACCTATGTGCCTCATGGGTTTCATATCCCTTAGGACAGTGAACTGCAGTAGCACATGATCAGTGCAGCCCAGTCTGAGAGACTAAATCTTGTCTCTCTTGTACATGTAAATCAACAAAGATAAAGTCATCTTTGCTCCTCAGAGACAACAGCTGCTCACGAGGCGTGGTGCAAGCACATCCTGGGTGGTTTTCCTGAATGCCCAGGGATGTGCATTGGAGAAGTGAGAGGTGGAGGGGTGAGGGGCAAAAGCCCACTGCTGGTGCAGGACAACTGCAGGCACATGGACTCCTGGAAATGTGCAACTAAGGCAAGATCATCTCTACAGAGCAGCTACCCTGGGAAAGGAGGATGGTGCAAAAGGCATCTGGACTATTCAACAGATTGGCCACTTGGACTGACTAGCCCCAGATGTGTTTTTGGTGTACGGACAGGTAAAAGGCACAGGAGGGGGCAGAGGTCCTCCCCAGCTCCGGACCACTGCAAGTGCATGAGAATACACAGGAAGATGCCCTGGGGGGACTACACCTGGACACATACCTAAGACTGTGACTAAAAACTGTATAAAAAGACCTGAGCCACACCTGCTGGAGAAAACGCCACTGAAGACCTCATAGGGAACAGCCCCGGGCAACACAAACTGCAAAGGACTTGGACTTTGGAGACTCTTGCCCCTCCCTTTCCTGCTCTTCTCTCTTCCTCCATTTTTAGCTCTTTCTCCCCTTCTCTTCCTTTCTCTGTTTCATTTACTTTATCCTTTAATAAATAGTTTCACTTTTGGTATTTGGTTCTGCCTGTGCCTTACTTCCACAACACAGCAATATACCAGAATAAATCTCTCTCCTCCGGATCGAGACACTCAGGCTGCCTTGAACACCCTTGAGGATTTTGCTTGTGACCAGCAAGTCCCATAATGCATCCCCTTGTGTAGGGCTGTTAATTTCTTGCCTTAAGAAGTCGTCCAGGAGCCTGCTGGATTGCCTACAGCTGGTTGTGCTACTTTCCCAAGAGGCGTTGGGGTGGTTAAAATCCCCTAGAAGGATGAAAGCCTGTGACCATGGCGACTCCTTGAGCTGGAATAAGAAGGCTTCATTGACAGGTGGCCTATAGTAGACTCCTACCACAAGGTTCCCTTTGTTGTCCCAGTCCCTAATATCTACCCATAGGCTCCCAACCTGCTCATGGCTATCCTTTAGCAACAACTCTTCACATTCTATCCAGTTCTTTACATAGAGGGCAACACCTCCACCCCTTCTCCCTCTCCTGTCCCTTCTGAACAGCTCGTATCCATCGATGGCCACACCCCAGCCATGGAATTCACCCCACCAAGTTTCCATGATTGCCACTGTGTCGTAGCTTTCCTGCAGTAAGATGGTTTCCAACTCCTTGTTTGCTGCCCATGCTGTGTGCATTGGTACAGAGGTACTCCAGGTGGGCCACCAGCCATGTCACCTTATTAGAGGGTCACCCCACTGTTCCCCCAAGGCATTCCCTGGGAGCTACCCTCCTGACTCTCATTACCTCAGAGGGATAAGGTGGAGTTTCTAAATGCTTCCTATACTGCTGGAGACTGTACTCAGGAGTCCCAGACCCCACAGGGCCCAGAGGAAGGCATGACAAAGGAGGAGTTTTTCTTGAAGTTGTCTGAACTCACTTTACATAACAAGTCTCAGCCTGCCTGAATCTTTCAAAGTACACAAAGAACCACTCACAAGAAACTCCCTGAATCACAGAATCATAGAATGATAAGGTTGGAAGGGACCTCAAAGATCATCTAGTTCCAACTCCCTGCCATAGGCAGGGACACCTCCCACTAGGACAGGTCACTCAAGGCCTCCTCCAACGTTATCATTCTATGATTCTATGATTCTGGAGTTCTCCAGAGTTTCAAACTTTCTGCTACAAAGAAGTTTAAATGTTCAAACTGACCACGAACAGCAAATCCTGGCTGCAAGATGTTCTTCATTTGGAAAGTACTAAGTGTTTTTTTTAAGCTATGTCAGATGAGAAGTGTGGAAAATAAATTCCTCTTTTCCAATCCAAATAGGCAAAGCACAGAGTAATTCTGGGACAGTGAGTGAAAACTTCTGGGCAGGCTAAGGAAAAGAGGGGAGTGTATGGACAACTGGAGTATTCTGGCTCTGAGTAAGATGATCAGCAATTATTTGTTACACAGGAGAAAGCTGAGGGTCATACTGGAAACAGCACAGAGTAAAGATGACTGGCTAAGGCAAGTTTCTCTTGTCAGGATTCCTGTAAATGAACATAAATGAACTGAATGGCATCCAAATCCATACCAGGTGTGCAGTGAAACCCAACACAGCTCAAGAGTCATCAACACTTTTCTTGGCAAGTTTGTATTGGTTCTCACACAGTTTCCTATTTTCCTTAGTCTAACTTAATCCTCCCATCAAAAAATAACCAACTTTGTGATTCTTTTCAAGGGAACTCTACGTAGTACAGTTTTACCTCGCAGTTCTTCATGTCCTTAGAGAGCTTGAAGCCTTTCTTGCCATCACAATAGCACCTGTAGCTTCCTGGAGAGTTTACGCAGAGCTGACCACAAACATTTTCAGCACATTCATCAATATCTAGGAGAAATGGAGGCATACAGAAGGATTTATTCAGACTATTCATGGCACAGACAGAGAACTAACACAATAAATTGACAGAGTAACAGACAAGATACATTCTCTGGTGTAGCACTGATCCAGTAGGTGACCGCTGTTAAACTGCACGAATGCTAATGGATTTCCCCTATATAACGCCTACAATCCAGCATTACTTGGTGAGTATACAAAACCTGGCAGCCTGAGAGAAATCCTGAGTGCACAACTGGGGAAAAGCTGGCCTGACCTGTGAGGCAGTAAGAAGCTGAGCTATAAGGTAGTTGAATTAGTGAAAGAGACCTCAATAAATCACTACCATTTATAGAAGAAATGTCAGATCCCTTCCCTAGATGTCATGAGAATTTAACATATTAAGAGCATATATTTGGAGAAAGGACATAGTTTTATTCACATAACAGGAAAATAATCTTAGGGCAAAATACCTTTTGAAAGAACATATAACAACCCCATAAATAAGTTTCAGACAGCATCTTTTTGTGGAGATAAAGCTAATTTGAGTTGTGAACAAGGCAAACCAGCTACAGAAACTTTATATTCAGTAGGCTCTACGTAATAAATGAGGTGGGAATGAAATGGTGTGTAAAAGGCCAATGCAGCTGCTGTATTTCTAAGCCAGAAGCAAACAAAATGCCCCTCTGTCAGGAGAGTATGAGAGTGTCTTTAGGCACCAGATTAAAGAACCTACAACACTTGTTCCAAAACAAATGGCCCTTCTTGGAGCAGGTCCAGAGAAGGCCACAAAGATGCTCAGAGAGCTGGAGCAGCTCTCCTATGAGGACAGGCTGAGAGAGCTGGGGCTCTGCAGCCTGGAGAAGAGAAGGCTTCAAGGAGACCTTAGAGTAGCCTTCCAGGATCTGAAGTGGGCTACAGGAAGGCTGGGGAGGGACTATTTACAAGGTCTTCTAATGACAAGACAAGGGGCAATGGGTTTGAAGTGGCAGAGGGAACACTGAAACTGGATGTTAGGAGGAAGTTGTTTGCAGTGAGGGTGGTGAGGCACTGGAACAGATTGCCCAGGGAGGTTGTGGCTGCTTCCTCCCTGGAGGTGTTCAAGGCCAGGCTGGATGAGGCCTTGAGTGAGCTGTACTAGTGGGAGGTGTCCCTGCCTATGGCAGGGGGTTGGAACTGGATGATCTTTAAGGTCCCTTCCAACCTTACCATTCTATGATTCTATGATTCTTGATGGAATGAGCAATTCTGTGAATTAAAAAATGTGGTTTGTACTACTCTTTTTTTTTTTTTTTTTAAGATTAAAATACTTTTTTTCTTTGTTGCTTGGAAGAGGACAGAGGGGGAAAAAATGAAAGAGAAAAAAAACGGCAGGGAGGATGGAGAGGGACACCCACTCCAAAACCCCCAGTAATCCAAACAATGCACATGCATAAAAAAACCCACACCACAAAATGTGGGAAGAAGAAACTTTGATTTCTTGTCTCAAATTTTCAGCCTATGTGCTCGGGATGGACTAATATCTGGAAACCAGACATACTCTCTGCTATTTGAGTAATTGGTCCAATCACTTCTTTATGAGAAATTGTCCTTTCAGAGACGGAGAAGAATGTGGGGAAAGACAAGCCAGAACTTTGGACATCCTCTAAAATATAGGCTCAGCTTGTTTTGTTTCTTTGATACTGACTGCAAGAGAGATCCTTCCGTCACAATAAGCATACTTACTCATTCCTACTAACCCCTTTCTTGGCAAGGTGTTTGACATTGCACAGGTATTAAGAAGAAGATAATCGAATTCTGTATTTAAAGTTGTGCTGCATCTATGAAATGAAGACTCTAGCCTGTACTGCTATCTTTCTTCGAGCGTCTCCCAAAAGGCAGGCTTGAAGAACTGTAGCAACATTCTCCTGTGAACAGGCTGAGGAAAAAACCCCAAACCCTCTTCTGTTCCACTCTACTTGTGTCTGTGATCAGAGAGACAGCTGTGCATAAACGCATGTACATTTTGGTTTTCTGATAATCATAACTGAATTTCGCCCTTTCAATGCAACATGACCAATGCAAACCTAATGCCATTTTAGTATTTCTGTGAGGTTACATTCCTGTCTGAACAACCCTTTCCTTAGACAGGATTTTGTGCCATTTAATGTTGTCACAAGAAGGTCAGAAAGCTTAACAGCACAATCCTTCCTCCAGGTGGTAAGACTCTGCTTGTTTTAATGTGGTCAGCTTGCAACCTTCTGGAAACTACATTCCAGGAGAAAAGAAATGCTTACATTGAGTTTGATGCAACACATCTATCTGAAAGTGCTAAAGAATGAGAATTAGAATAATTACTGCTAAGTTTTTCTCATTTCAGTGCACGTGGACACACAACACAGCCATCAACATTTTAATCTCCTGGTAACTGGACAAAGAGCAGACATCTGGATATGCAAAGTTTTGTCACGAGAACGCTGCATGAAAAGCCAGGGAGCAAAAGAGTTAGAGCCAGCAAGAAGCTATTTTTGTGTCCTTTTGGGTAGCATTTAAAATAAAAATCAGTCACTGATAATTTTTTTTAAACTGCCAATGCAGAGAATTCCTCTTCACAGGAAAACTTTAAGAGTTTATAATTCTCTTCTACAACTGAAATTTGATTTCTGATGTGTGTGCTAAATGGAAACGTCAACAAAGAGAAGTAAAATAGATTCTGTAACAACTATGCAAATATTTTCAATAGTTGAAAAAGTTATTTTATGATTGTCTGTGTATGAATTACTTCTTGCTACTTTCCTACTAGTCATCAGTACATCTCAACCTTGCAAGAAGCATTGCAGAAGTTCATTTTGATGGTTCATTTTGATTTTCTTACAGATTTTTATTTTGGGAAAGAATACTCCTGAAGAAAGATTCTTTCCAAACAGTTCATTTTTTTCATAGCTTCTTTAATGGATAGCTAAGAACACTTCTATTTTAAATGTGAGGTCTTTACAAAAAGTCTTTTATACAATTGCCATGCTGTCACTTCCATCCTAGAATGAAGATCAGGTCACTCTAATGAGGTATTTTTGAGCATAATGAGATATACCATGGAAGGATTAGACAAATGTTATTTTAAATGAAATTCAATTACCCCAGTGAAAAGCACTTTCCAGTATCTGAGATCTAACGGCATGCAAATGACAGAGGCTGAGCCCCTGGCCTTGAGGGTGAAATAAGCATCCAAACAGCCTATCACATGCATAAAGACAAGCTTTTCAGGTTTCTGAGAAAACCTGATTAAGAATGGTTTATCATTTCTGACAATTATTTCTTTATAAAACCTCCTAACTGTCTTGCCCAGTTTGGAATTGCCAAATACTTCCAATTGCTTTTTCTATAGCTGGTCTTGAGTTTGGGATGTATTAAATTGACTGACATCAAATATTCCCTCCTTATAACTCTAACGACACTTTAAAAAATGGTACAAGACACTCTAATGTCTAGATCCTCAACACATTGCTCCAGGTTACCTGAAAGAAACATGCTCTAACTGGTTTGAGAGCTTGGGCAGAAAGTCCTCTCTAAAGTGGGAGAAAGCTCTCAACAGGTGACAAATGTATCCAGCATACAGAGGAACGTGGGAGTACACCACAGACCCCTACACCACCTGGGAGCTAGCTGCTTACACTGCATGCAGCACAGCCTGACCCAGTCTCTGAAAGAACAGCTGAATGAGTCATGCTCTAATAAACAATATGAAGACTGATAAACATACCACTAGGTGAGATGTTGGGGTGGTGGGGATGGATAAAAACCTACCTTCACAGTTCTTGGAAGTTGAATTATATGTGTAACCTTCTGCACATTCACATTCATATTTTCCTAGGGTGTTTTTACAGATGGCTGCCCCACAGATGTTTGGGTGTAGCACACATTCATTTATATCTAGAAATATAAATAAGTTGTTAAGCACAAGTCAATCTTTCCCATACCATTTTTTCCTAACTCTGTCCAAAACTCTGAAAACTGTCTTGCTCATGTCAGGTCTATCATGCTTTCATAGCAAACTGAAGCTAAAGCTATAAAAACTTCTAGAGGTCTTCAAAAGGTACTTTTTCAGGCCCTCAGTGAAAAAAAAAAAAAAGTTCTGCCTTCCTCCTCGTCTCATTCTTTTGTGTTCTTGGCAACAGGAAAAGGTACAAGAAGGCAGAGAGAGAAACAGTCTGTAGATTTCCTATACACTAAATCAAACTGCATAATAAAATCCTATCTTGGAAAAAGACATCCACAAAGACAAGAGCTAATCACATCAGGGTTTCTTACACACTACAACCAATTCATGTTACAATCACATTTTAATTGACTATGCTGACAGGTACTCAACTCCCTCAGTCTCTCCACCCCTCAAACCATTTTAGTGTCTCTCTTCTGTGTTGTTTCCAATTTTTCAATGTCATTTTTAAGATGAAGATGTGACAACTGGATGCAGTATGTTGTCTCATAGACAAAAATATATTTGATCTCTGGTAGTACTTCAAGTTCCACTTGTATGTGCAGGAATCATTCTAGTTTTGTCTGTGGTTTTGCAGGTTGTGGAAATGGTGTTGAACAAGGGCATGGATTCTGCCACTGGCTTGACAGGACTCTCAGAACATTTTTTGAAGTCAAAGATGTCCTGAATTCAGCCTTCTTTTCTACAGTTACTGCATGTACTCACAATTCCTAGGTGTGTAAATTTGTAGTAGGATGTAACCATAGAATGGTAGGGGTTGAGAAGAGACCTCTGGAGACCAACTGCAACCACTCTGCCAAAGCAGGATCATCTAAGCCAGGCCACACAAAAGTGTGTCCAGGTGGGTTTAGAAAGTCTCTAGAGGAGACTCCACAACCTGCATGGGCAGCTTGTTTCAGTGCTCAGTCATCCTCACAGAGAAGAAGATGCTGAGGTGGAGCTTCCTGTGTTCCACTTGGTGTCCACTGTCCCTTGTGCCATGACAGGGCACCATTAAAAAGAGACTGGCCCCTTCTTCTTGACATACACTCTTCAGATATTGGTGAACATTAATAATCAACTTTTCCATTACCTTTCCAAGAACTAGAGCTTCTAATCTATTTCTCTGCTTGCCCTTTTTACCAAATCAGAACTTTTCTATTCTTCTAGAATTTCTTTAGAAATTATTCACAACAATGTACAGACTAAAGGAAGTGACAGCAGGAGTTGGCACTCAAGTCCAGCCTCTTCATTTATTTGATATTATCCAAACCTGTTGTTATAGTTCAGCAATATGACATTAAAAATAGAACAAGGCTGCATTTTTTCTACCTATGCAGTAAGAATTTCTGTCTGGAATGGAATCGATGCACACAGGTCATGGCTGATAATGAGACACAAGCATATACAGAAAAAAACTATGCTGGGTGAATGAAAGACAAACCTTTCTCTCAGTTAAGAGCACTTTCAGGTTCATTGATAGTTTCTTCTCCAATGCACTTCAGAACCCAAAAAGAGCAGCATCACTAATCAGGAGTGATTCAGTGTGTACTAGACAAGATTTCTATGGTAACAGTATTAGCCAGTCAAGCAACTCTAGAGTCTTGTTGCAGCTCACTTAAAGGACTAGTGAGCAAAACAAGCTTTAAAGAGCTTTAGTAATGAAGCAGAACCTAATCTATACCCTTTCTTTCCTTTTTTTTTTTTCTTCCTGGCTTCAATAGGCAGTTGCCTGGTGTGGCTCACCACAGGGTCACCCAAACGTTTGCAGTGGTGGAATGAGCAGCCAAGTTGAAGCAGGACTGCATTTTTCAGATGTTTCTGCCTTAGAGCATTTATGGAAGTGCTGGATTAAACTCTACCCTCTCTTCAGTCATTTCATGAGTGATGCCCTCCTTACTGCCAGTTCCCACCTCCGCAGTCCCGTTTATTGGAGTGCATGAAGTAGCCATCTGCACACAGGCAGCGGTAGCTCCCGCGCAGGTTAGAACAGCGCTGGCTGCAACCTCCATTCAAGTCTTCACATTCATTTATGTCTAGAAGGAAAACAAAAACATCTGCTGGGAAGGCACTGACCAACTGTGTGGAGGCTGGCATTCTTACAGATCTGATATTACTCAGTCATAGGAGAACTGTAATTGTGTTTCTGAGAATTAAGACTGTAATGAGACTAGAGACTGTACCTTCTTCACAGTTCTCTCCTTGCCATCCTGGTTTACAGATGCATGTGTATTTGGCCTGTCCATCTACGCAGTCCTTATAGCCGTCTTTATGGCATGGCAGAGGGCTACACTGGTTTGAAATTTCTGTGGGATGGAAAACATTGGAAAAAGACTTGACTTTAGAGTCATTTTTCTTCAAGGATCAGTTTAGTCTTCCTCCTTCTCTTCCCATAGGTACCCTTAATGAAAGAGGAAAGGGCTTGATGCACAGTATCAAGTACCCCTGCAATCATCTTGCTATTAACTCTGTCAGCAAGAATGTAAAAGTGCCTTAGAAAATGCAAAGCCACCAGCAATTTTTCTTTGTTAGAAAACAAATGATTCACTAAGCCATGTTAATCCCTGCAAGATGTGACCTAACACAGACTTGATACTATTTTTCATTACATTTTAAGGACATATTTCACTTTTTAAAGAGCAGTGCTCTGCCCCATTATATTACCACAAATTTCATTGGAAATATCAAAGTTTCAAGGATACCAAGAATTTAAGACTGCAGAGTTCAGTTTCCCTGGTCAAAGAGCATCACATTTAAAGAGAAACCAATGCCTCAGGCTACCTTGGCTGTGCAGGTCCAATGGGTAGACTAGAAAAATCAGTGCCTACTACAGACATATAGATTAACTTCAATGACAAAGAAGTTTGTTCCATAAGGAGCAACTGAAGGCAGTTTATACTTGCTAGCAAGATCCCAGAAAGCAAGGCTCAAACACACAGCTGGGGCAGAGTACCCAGAATACCTGGTTTTGCTTTTCTCTAACCAGAATACATAAAGTTCTTTTAACTTTTCCCACCAGTTCCATAATCTTACATCAGCACACCCCATAAGGATTCATTCTACTTGCATCTCCTGAATATGATGGCAGCTTGTTGGATGATTTTTCCACAGGCCTCCCAACACTGCAAATATATTGTTTCTGGTTTTGTAGTGGGTTTAGGAAACCACCTCCCTGTGCTAGTTTGAGGCTAACTGGAATGTTTTAGTGAAAAAAATTAGATTCTAGGCTGTGAAAAGCAAACACTAGTGATGTCTGCTTCACTCATAGGCTTGCTGAGATGGGTAAGAACACGGCCACAAACATAGATAACACAGAGAATCTCTCTCTGGGAGCTGCTGTGTCTGCTGGGCTAACTCAATTAATCACTCTGCTTCTAACCCTCCTTGACCATCCTCCAAACTCACCTTGCATGTAAGGCAGACCCTGGGATAAGGCAGAGGGGTGGGAAGAAGGTGGAAGGGTGGTTGGGAGCCCCTCCTGGGGACCTCTGATTTCTGGGAGGGGAATTGTGTTTCTGCATTAGCTTTAACTTGTATATGTCTGTAACTATTACTGTCTGTTGTGTCTATCTCTGCTTGTACATTGTGCTAAGCTGTAAATAGAGCTTCAGTCCTTAACTTCCAGTTGGTTGAGTCTAGTCTGGGGGATTTTCATAGCAGGGTGGGGGCGGGGAACTCCCAAACCATCACAGCCCCAAACTGAAATTAAGCAGACCAGCTCAGATGGCTCCGTAGTAACACAAAGCAAAGCTAAATATACAAGGATATATATGAAATATATTTACATGTACCTACAATTACATGTAATTTAGAAAAACATAAAGCAAAGCTAAATATACAAGGATATATATGAAATATATTTACATGTACCTACAATTACATGTAATTTAGAAATAATACAGCAATCCAATCTTTACCACAAAGAAAAAGCCCATCAGGGGCCAATGCCAGCCTGTCTCTCCCCAGAGAGAAAAGCAGACGGATCTCACCTGTTACCTGGTCAGTCAAGATTAGTGGAGGAGTTAGAAAGGAGTGAAGGAGCAGTGAACAAAGCCAGTGCCCCAAAGCCAAGAGAGGGAAGTTGTTTTTGTGCTGGCTGGCTTGTCATACCAATTAGCAAACCAATGAACGATGTAGACTTTATCACTATTATTCTTTTACCACCAATGCCCTGCTCATTCAGATTCTGCACTGAACTTTCAGGGAAGTGCCAATTTCTCTTATGGGAGTTCCAGTAGGCCTTAAACGAGCACAATTTTAAAGCTACACCCTTGCAAAGTTATGGAATGCCACTCTGGGGCATGCTTTTCACAAAAAAAGTGGTGCCCTAAGAAACAGAGAGAGCAGAGTGAAAACAGAAAAGACTCAGTGATGTTCAGACTTTAAAAAGCAAAATGAGAGGCTAGTGATCCTGAAAACTGAAACTTGCAACAATTCTGCACATCAGCTTCACTGGATCTCCTAAATGCTTCTTACCTCCCTCAAAAGAACAAAGCCCCACAGAATTAAAGTTTAGGCTTCTGTGACTTAACAACAAAGTTTAACAAAATCTGTGTTAGCATATTTGTCAATTAAATCTATTTCTAATTAAATTCTCATCCAAGTAAATCCAAAAGCCCAGAGGTCAGTCAAGCATCAAAACTACTGAGCACTTCTAGAATAGCTGAAGTATGCCATGTAATGGGCATAGAAACTTACATCAGTTTTGTTTTTTTTTTAAACTTTACATCAGTTTTCAAATACCTATTAGCCTTTTTCTTTTTTTTCCCCTTCCTTTTTTCTTTGCTATGGAGAGGTGATGAAGCATTGGAACAAGGCGTCCACAGAAGTTGTGGATGCCCCTTTCAAGGCCAGACTGGATGGTGCTTTGAGCAACTCGGTCTAGTGGCCCTTCTCTGGACACGCTCCAGCATCTCCACATCCCTCTTGTCCCAGAACTGGATGCAGTACTCCAGGTGGGGTCTCACCAGAGCAGAGCAGAGGGGGAGAATCACCTCCCTGGCCCTGCTGCCCACACTGCTCCTGATGCAGCCCAGGTTCTGTTTGGCTTTCTGGGTTGCAAGTGCACACTGATGGTTCATGTTGAGCTTCTCATCCACCAGCATCTCCAAGTCTCCAAGACTCTCTCCAAGAGGAGAGATCAGGGCTGCTCTCCAGCCAGGCATTGTCCAGCCTGGATTTGTGTTTGGGATTGCCTCAACCCAGATGCAGAACCTTGCACTTGGTCTTGTTGAACCTCATGAGGCTGGCTTGTGCCCACCTCTCCAGGTCTCTCTGGATGCCATCCCTGCCCTCCAGCTGTCTGCTGCATACAGATTGGTGCGGTCAGCAAACTTGCTGAGGCTGCACTCAATGCCTCTGTCCATGGCACCAACAGAGATGCTGAACAAGACTGGTCCCAGGACTGATCCCTGAGGGACTCCACTTGTCAATGCCTCCACTGGGACAGCCACTCTTTGGGTGCAGCCATCAAGCCAGTTCTTTACCCATCCAGTGCTCCACCCATCACACCCATGTCTCACCAGCTTGGAGACCAGGATGTGGTGCGGGACAGTGCCGAAGGCGTTGCTGAGACCCAGGTAAATGCCATCAGTTGTTCACCCCTCAGCTATTCATCTTGTGACCTGTTCATAGAAGGCCACCAGGTCTGTCAGGCAGGATTTGCCCTTGGTGAAGACATGTTGATTATACCCTTCTTCACTATTCTCCTGTCTCAGTAGTGCCTCCAGGAAGATCTGCTCCATGACCTTACCAGGCACAGAGGTGAGACTGACTTTTTATATCAGTATCACAAAATCTTTGTCTTACTGAAAATGTATTTTAAAAAAATTTGCATAGTTTTAATGCGAATTTTAAATTCCACTTTCTCAGTAGGAGCTACATTCCAGAAATGTGTATAAATTTCATTGAATGTTTCAAGTCTTAAAAATGCTTGAAACTTTTAGGCATACCACTTTATTTCTCCTTTACCCTGCTGACTGACCAATAGTAACAGTTTATTTAAATCGGTTTTATAATGTGAATTCAAATAGAGAAGTACAGCGACTATCAAGTAAACCAGTTGTTTTCACTGGGTAACACAGAAACTCTGCACATTCACATTGATCTGATAAATCTTTTCCTCTTATGACCTCTGAGCAGAGAGAGAAAGAGTAACATGAATAGGACTATGCTTTATTTTGTGACAGCAGTCACCTTGTCCAGTAGATCTGGGAAATATGTGTATCCATGTCCATGTGCAGTGTAATTGTTACAGATTCTTTTGCCTTCCGTTACTTTTAATGATGAAACAGTGTCAGATGGTTAACAACTGAATGCTCCTTTGATGTAACAAGCCTGCAAAGGTTTAAGAAGTTTGGAGAGCAATGGTGACAAGGAGGGAATATGATGCACAGTGTTTCCTGTGAATTTCCTAGAAAAATCACAACTCACACTAGACTTAAGAATGCACAGCTATAAATATTTGAGCAACATCACGAGTTTCATGCCTTGTGACCTTCTTGTGTCTGGAGTAAATCACTAAGTTTCCCAGCAATTTTTTTTCCCCAGCTAGTAATGTTACCTGCTTTAGGAAGGCTTACAGTACTACCATGAGCTAGGAAGTGGTAGAAAGAAGAAACCAAATGGTCTCTTCCCTTAACTGACAGAACAGGATTTGATAGATGTAACAATCAGGCATACCAATTAGAGACATAATTGAGCACAGAGTAAGCACTAAGGATCATAAGTGGATTGGTGTAGGACACTTCTTCCTTTCTGGAATAATTCTGCCTTTTGAAGTTTATTTTGTTTCTCTTCCAGCATGCTTTATAAAGTCAAAAACAATCAATACAATACTTGATCTGAAAATGCTGCATCTTGCCTGGTATTTTTTGGTTAATTTCATAAAATCATAGAATCACAGAATGGTAAGGTTGGAAAGGACCTCAAAGATCATCTAGTTCCAACTCCTGCCATGGGCAGGCACTATTGGACTATTGAGTTTGCCTGAGTTGGAGATCTGTCTCTTTTCCTGCCAACTTGAACTTCCTTCTAGTCATGTACCCATGTGTTCTTAGATTTGAGTGAATTAAGTGAACTACTTAATAGCAGCACTTACCATTAACACAAGCCCTTAGATCCGCTGGAGAATCTGGAGTAACTGCAGCAACCCTGAAAATCCCTGCTCGATGGGCAGCAAGGCAACCTGCAATTGCAAATGCACACACACTCTGCTCATGATACAAACACTTATCTAAACTAAATTTACATCATCTTATGCATGGCATCTTCAACGAGTCTGCTCTCACAGCTCTAATTAGAAAACTTGTCTGGGCATATTAAGACCAGGTGATTACAATCCAATCTTTTGAGTGCCTCTGCTAGGATCTCAGCACACAGAGCTGCCTAGAATTTACTATGCATTATAATCAACATGGAACTCATGACCATTATGGGCAGAATATCTAAACTAGTTATTAACCAAGTAAGAAGACCAGAGAATTATATGCCAGAGCTGATTATGTTTTTTGTACTTACTTAAATATTTGGGATAAAAATACTCCTGCAGAAAGAAACCAAAAATAGTAAGTAAGAAAAAATTAAGATAGATAGAATTACAGTAAAATATATCACTGAATACACTGCAAAATATATTGTAACACATTTTAGCATAACTACAAAAAGAAGTCAAGTCATTGTGACTCAGAGAATATAGACTAGCTTTTCTATGTCACCATTACATGGGCTAAGACAGAAGAATATTTAATACATACAAGATTCAGTGATTAAATCCTGCACTGAATTGGAGACATCCAAATGGAAGGTAATGAAAATGAATTTTCAGCAGTGTTGAGCTGATTTTGAAAATTGTCTTTTCAAATGGATCTTGCCCCTTTTTACCCTAAAATAAACAAAACTCCCTGCAATGTGTGGAACATAGAATGGTTTAGATTGGAGGGTACCTCAAAGCTTATCCAGTTCAAACCCCTTGCCATAGGCAGGGACACCTCCCACTAGTACAGCTCACTCAAGGCCTCATCCAACCTGGCCTTGAACACTTCCAGGGAGGGAGCAGCCACAACCTCCCTGGGCAACCTGTGCCAGTGTCTCACCACCCTCACTGCAAAGAATCCTTTCCTAATGTCTAGCTTCAACCTCCCCTCTTCCAGTTTAAAACCATTACCCTGGGTTTAAAGACCTTGTCAATAGTCCCTCCCCAGCCTTCCTGTAGGCCCCCTTCAGATCCTGGAAGGCTACTGTAAGGTCTCCTTGAAGCCTTCTCTTCTCCAGGCTGCAGAGCCCCAACTCTCTCTCAGCCTGTCCTCACAGCAGAGCATTCCTCTGAGCATCTTCATGGCCTCCTCTGGACTGGTTCTAATCTCTCATATGCCATTCGCTTCACATAAAGTGAAAAGTGTTAATAAAACAGACATTGTGAAAAACAACTGCTTATTGATTACTGAAACTATTGAAACTTAACAATCACCATATCTAAATACATGCAGTGTTACAAAAGTTAAAACACTGAACTGACACAGTCTGCATAACAAGAACACATTTTAACCATATACATTTTGTAACGAACCTTTCACAGTACAAAGCTGAATAAAATACAGCTAATATGAAACATGTGCAGGGAGAATGAACTGAGAAGTTTTCCCCACTAGGAAAAAAAGCCTGCAGCAATATGTCTAATCTCTGTTTAAAAGAGCTGCACTGCCATGCATGTAAAATTTTAACTGAAGCCAGTGGTGTTTCCCCACAAAGAATGCTTGCAGACAGCTGTGGTCTAAAACTGGTGATCCCCACTAGAAATCAGTATCTACTCTACTATTCTCTTTGTTTACACAGTTTTCATTTTTAATTATGTGGGTTCCACACACAAGACATTTCAAACCAGTTCTTGGTCTGCATGGTGGGGTTCTTTTAGCTTTGTGTTCTATGTATTTTAGCTTTCACTCTGCAAAGAACTAGTTGGAGATATTCATTGGATACTTACAGTTTCAGGATTATTTTCAAAGATTTCCCTGGCTTCTTCTTTATTGCATAATTCTTCAATGCACTCTCTTTCCAGATTTCCCTTCTTACTTTCTTCCATAAAAGAGTTTGCCCGACGTTTCCTCATCAGGAACTGAGAGGCATACTGCTGAGACAAAACTTTGTAGAAACAAAAGAGTTCTGCTGTTATTTTTTTAAACACCTTTAAAATAGTGTAAGTACTGAACAAACATGAGCATTTAATACAAAAATCAGAATGAAATGCTTAGTTAGGGGGTGCTGCTTGCTATCATTTCATAAAATGTGGGCAAGAAATCCTAGGAATTCTGCTTTCCACATGTGGGGGAGCTGTTTGACACAGAAAAGTCCTGAGTGATCAAAACAAACATACACACACAAAGCAAAAAATAAAACAAACAAAAAAAACTCCCAACCAATCAACCAGTTGTGCAACGCTATGCCTAAAGCATAACTGAAGCATTGTATTTAGGATGTTTTTTTATCCATGGATATTTCAAAGTGATGAGATGTAACCAAAAAGCAGTGAAAAACTATTAAGTCTTTTATATTACCTCTTTCAATGAACTAGTACACATCCTGATCCTGTTTAACTTACATGAGGCCAAAAATGTGTTTCATAAAATCAGGTTATCTGTAATATGTAATTAAGATAAAAATTATTTTCCAGAACTGTAAAGAAATATCAAGGCAGACAATCTACAAATACCTCCTATTTTACCAAGATAAAATACAATCGTAGTCAACTTTTATATTTCAGATCCATCATGTTATGTGTCATTACTTAATTTTCATGTCTCTTGATATTGCAGTTTTACTGGTTTTTGCACAAATGACTAACAAATGAGTGAGTTGTTAGATTAAAAATTGAAGATGTCTGCTTGCTTCAATGTTCTTTGTGGAGAATACAACTATATCAGACTGCCTCACCAGTTTAGTTTGTGAACATACCTTGTGATTAAGAGAAAAATGGATGAGCATCATTGGAAAAGGTCCAGCTGATAGGGCTAAGGAGCATGGCTGACATATGTTTACTAGACAGCACCAGAGTTCTACACCTGCCTTTCTTTTGTCAGTTTTCACCCACTTTAACCTCTTGGGCTAGCACAAAGGTGCAAAGGCCACGAGACCTGCAGTGCAACCCAGATACAGTAAACATACACATCCATCACCAGCCTACAGAGAACACCAATTCAAGTGGATATAGACAATTCACTATTGTTTAAGTGCACGTAATACCTCAAACCCATAGCAAGAGACATGTTGTCAGCCACACATCAGAGAACAGCATTCCAATGTTTATGTACTAATAGGGAGGAATAAACTTAGAAGGTTTATTAGAAAGAACAGCTAACGAGACGCAGAACCTGAAAGGAGAATAGCATTAAGGTGATAGATATAACTAAAACCATACCACCCTAAACATATGGCTTAAAGGTCTTAAGGGCCTCTAAGAAGTGACAGAGAACAACACTGAAGCACTCTGAAGTGCTGAATCATTGGATAATGAAAGACTTGAATATACATCTCCGTTCCAGCATCATGAATGTGTTTGATGTGGGTTACGTTTGTAGTTTTCTTTCATTCTGCTTTTGACTACCTTTTTGTAAAGAAATAGCTTAGATTTCCTCTGCATGAAGTGTGCAGATAGATTCTCCCTTAGTCAAGGAGGACTGGATCATCTAGACAAACTGGATGCTTACAGATCCATGGGCTCTGATAGGGTGCACCCTTAAGTGCTGAGGGAACTGGCTATGGCTACTGGTGAGCCACACTCCAGCACTTTTGAAGGGTCATGGAAAACAGGAGACATGACTGACTGTGATAGCTTGGGAGTTCCCTGCCCTCCTCCCACCCTTTGTAAAATGACCCAGACTAGAACTCAGCTGGCTGGAAGTTAAGGAATGAAGCTCTATTTACAGCTTAGCACAATATACAAGCAGTTATATACACTATATACAGGAACAGTTACAGAAATATACAAGTTAAAGGTAATATAGAAACACAATCCCCCTCCCAGAAATCAGAGACCCCAGGAGGGGCTCCCAACCACCCTTCCACCTTCTCCCCACCCCTATACCTTACCCCAAGGTTTGCCTTATGCGCAAGGCGAGCTTGGGGGTTCGGCCAGGGGGCTTAGAAAAAAAGTGGTTAGTGAGGTTACTCAGCAGAGAGGAGAAAAAAAAAAGCCAGAAGCTGCTAGACCAAGATGCTGTGCCCCAGAGACTGACTTATCTATGTTTTGAGTACTTAAACACCTCAGCAAGCCTATGAGTGAAGTAGACATCACCACTGTTTCCTTTTCACAGCCTATAGTATAATTTTCTCCATTAAAATATTCCAATTAGCTCAAACCAGCACACTGAGGAATAGAAGAAAGCCAAAGGAAAGCCTCCATTGGGCAGAAAAAAGGATCCAGGAAACTAGAGGCCGGTCAGCTTCATCTCCATCCCTGGAAAGGTGATGGAACAGCTCATTCTGGAGGTCATCTCTAAGCATACGGAAGAAAAAAAGATTATCAGGAGTAGTCATTGTGGATTCACTGAAGGGAAATCATGCTTAAACAATCTGTTAGCTTTCTATGATGACATGAACGGTTGGGTAGAGGGAAGAGCAATAGATGTCTACCTCAACTTCAGCAAGACACTCTCTCACATAATATTCTCATAGGTAGGCTTAGGAAGTTTGGGTGCAGTGATTCTGCACCAGATAGAATTTGGGATTTACCCCCCGAAAGCGAATTACCATGCTTAAGCAGAACTGGGAAGTAAAATGAAATTAATGTTTACAAAAGCAGGCTAAATATAAAAGGCAATAAACATACACAGACAACAGCTCAGCTACTCCCCATGACACAATAGTTCAGAGGGCCTGTGCTGGTTTGAGGCTAAATGGAATACTTTAATGGAGAAAATTAGATCATAGGCTATGAAAAGAAAACAATGGTGATGTCTACTTCACTCACAGGCTTGCTGATATGTTTAAGACTAAGAATACAACACAAAGATAAGACACTTGGGCTTGCAGTTGTCACTCGAACTTGGGCAGACACTCTTGGGCTGTGCAGCTTCTGGCCTCCTCCTCTCTGCTGAGTAACCTCACTAACTACTTTCCTTCTAACCCTCCTGGCTGATCCTCCAATCTCATCTTGCATGTGTACCTTGGGGTAAGGTACAGGGGTGGAGAGAAGGTGGAAGGGTGGCTGGGAGCCCCTCCTGGGGTCTCTGATTTCTGAGAGGGGAGTTGTGTTTCTGTATTACCTTTAACTTGTATATGTCTGTAACTGTTCCTGTATATAGTGTATATATCTGCTTGTATATAGTGCTGAGCTGTAAACAGAGCTTCATCTCTTATATCCCAAACCATCACAGGGCCCTGTGCACTCTGCTGGACAAAGCCTAGGGACTGTTACCAGTTAACCCAGTATTACCTCTCCCTGCTCCCACTCTGTTCTTACCAACAACCCAATAACGGCCATTGCAGAGGAATAGAGCAAAAGTCCAGAGCAGTGCAGAAGAAAAACAAGAGAAAGAAAACACACTGTACATACAAAATATAGAGATGTTTTTTAGACCAATGGAATGGGATAAACATCCCCCTTATATTTTGTTCAGCCCTTCTGAGAGTTCACTCCCTCGACTCTTCCAAATTCTCTAGAAAATTTTTACTTACAATTTGGACCCTAGTCTTAAAATTGTGACAGTGGGCCAGAGGAGTGGACAGAGAAGTCCACTCAGAACTAGATGAATTGTCATTCAGCACAAAGTGTTGTGGAGAGTGGTACACTGGAGGTACTAGAGGAATTCTGGAGGAAGGAGGATGGTTCCTTGGTTGAGGAGGATTTGGTTAAAGGTCATTTAGGCAAAATGGACACCCACAGATCCTTAGGCTATTATAGGATGTATCAAAAAATGCTGAGGGTGCTGGCAGATGTTATTGCTAAACCAGCACTCATTATCTCTGAATACTCATGAGGAACAGGAGAGGTGATTGAGGACTAGAGGAAAGTCAGTGTCACTCTAGCTCTGAAAAAGAGCAAGAAGGAGGTCCCAGGAATTGGAAATTGCTGCAACTGTAGGTCTCCAGTACTTCTTCTCTCAGACCACAAGGCCACCAATAACATGCTGTCTGTTGGAAGACTGGCAAAGAGTACAGCAAGATGAAAGGGCAAGGAGGACCTAGTAACTCTTCCAAGCCCTAATGACATGGGAAACTGTGTAAACCTGGAGAAGAGAAGGCTTCCAGGACACCTTAGAGTAGCCTTCCAGTATCTGAAGTGCGCCTACAAGAAGGGATTATTGACAAGGTCTTGCAATGCCAGGACAAGGGGCAATGGGTTTGAACTGGCAGAGGGGAGATTGAAACTGGATGTTAGGAGGAAGTTGTTTGCAGTGAGGGTGGTGAGACACTGGCACAGGTTGCCCAGGGAGGTTGTGGCTGCTCCCTCCCTGGAGGTGTTCAAGACCAGGTTGGAGGAGGCCTTGAGTGATCTGTACTAGCGGGAGGTGTCCCTGCCTATGGCAGGGGGTTGGAACTAGATGATCATTGAAGTCCCTTCCAACTTTACCATTCTATCATTCTACCTGTTTAGAAGTAATGCTACTGAAAAAGAAGAGTGAGAAAGGATGAGATTCAGTGGTTCCTTACAGCTGTTTTGTAATACAGATGCAAGTATAAACCTGCCTTAAGGTTATTAACAAGTCTTAAGTAGTTTTAAGGTGCTTACCTAACACCCCAGTTGTGGAAAGCAGTTGTATATTCCCAGCCAGAAACTTAGAAGACCCAATAAAGTGAATAAAAAGGACATGTTTTGTCACTGTAGAAAGTATTATCTTGCTTGTACAGCTATTGTGTCCCATAATCATCAGTTCCATAATTTCAGTGACTAGTCCCCCAAAATGCTCATCAGTGACATACAGTTTTATGCAGCCAACAAAATAAAGACAACCAACTGCTAATATCTGCCTGTTCCTTCTTATCCAAAATGCATCCCTCACTAGATGCTGGACCAAATGCAGCTAAACTAAGACTAAGACTAGCTGCACTATGACACTAAGACTAGCAGAGGCAACTGTCCTTTATGATTACTGAATGGTACAAGCTGCATTATTAAGCAGAGCAGCTTTCTGTTTTTTTGGTTTTTTTTTCCCTGTTCAAGAAATCTCTGGCACTGTTCAGAACCAGCAGCTGGAAATAGATTACATGGACCACACACATTTAACACGTGTAGGACAACTCTGAATTTCTCGTTATTCATAAAAGAAAACTAACAAGGAATGCAGTGGGGAAGAGAAACTGAACTCAAAATGTGATGGGAACAGCAGAAAAGAGCATTACAAAATACTTCTTGGAAGATTTATTTTTAAAAAATATTGCTATAAAATGTTATAAAGGAACTGTCATTCTTCCATCCACTCTGTGGTGAGAACCACTAGTATTCAAACACAAGTCTGAATAGCAAACATCAGGCTCTTCTTCTGCCTGTTTAATCATTAGTGAAACACAGTCAGAAACAGGCTCACTTTGAGCCTGCAGTTCTGTTTGTCCCAAATACAGTCTTGCTTTACTAGTGAGCTCAAAGACTTTCGTGTCAAAAATATAAGCTTCGACTATTTTTTTTTAAATCTGTACGTGACAGCACCTAGTTTTCAGCTAAGCTGGTAGTTCTGACCTTAGCGAGCCAGGGTCACTTTCCTGCAATCCACAGGTCTCTCCTGAAACCTCGATCTATCGAGGTTTTCCTCCCAAGCCAACCGAGCTCTGTTTGCCGGCTTTCCGCTGAGCTGCACAGCTGTGCATGCCGGCGGCCAGCACAGCCGCTACCAGCCGCAAGTTGCAGTTCTGCTGCCCCAAGTGACCGCTACCTTCGAGAGAGCAGCCAAACCCGTCGAGATCAAGCAGCTCCACCAACGCGGTGCTTCAGCAGCTTCTCTGCAATAAAGGAGGGCGCGAAACAGCAGTCCGAGGGGAGGCCTCGGTGCCAAGGCGGTGGCCCGCGGCACCCAGTTCATCACACCCACGAGTAACGGCACCAAAGCCCCGGTGGGCGGCTTGCCGCAGGGCCCAGCCACGCTAACAGACGCGCAGCTGGCAGCACGATGGGCGCTGACGGCCGTCGCCCGCGTCCCGGCCCTGCGCGCCTCTCGCCACCCTGCTCCCCGCGCCTTGCCTCACTCACAGGTCGCGGCCTCCGTAAGGGCGATGGCAACTGCCAGGCCTGCCAGCAGCGGGAGGCACTGTCTCCCCCATGGCCTCATGGCTACCAAGGGCGACCGAAACTGGGCCCAGCACCGTCAGTGCGCGGCAGCTCCTCTGCGCGGCGGCCGGGTCGGAACGAGCAGGCGAGCCTCTGGAGGCAGAAGGGAGGGGCAGAGAGGCGGGGTGTGGTGGCTGGGCAGTGTCCGGGCAGCGCTGCGCTGCGGGAGCGTCAGCAGGGCGCCGGGGTCAGCGCCTCGTAGACGCGAGCCATTCGCTCCTGACCCGGGGCCGGGCCTCACCGAGGGCCAGCCCTGTGACACGGCGGAGTCTGCGGACATGTCCTCGCGAGCCATGGCGGGCCGCACAGCAGCGAGAGGGGTGCAAAGCGCCGGACGAGGTGACTGTCTCGGGGCAGGCGAGCAGCTGTCTACTTCGAGCATGGGCACCGCTCTGTCCTCACCGCCTGACACCCAATTGGTTGATCGTCCGCGAGCACCCAGGATGCCGCCTGCTCTTATTGGTTGGCCGCAGGCCTGCCCTCCCACACCTCTGTCCCCGAACGCTGCTCTAGCTCGGCTTCACGCTCCGTTTCTGCCAATAACTTTGTCCCTTCCAGCTTTCCGTTAGGGGCAACTAGGGGCAACGCCTGCTTCCGCGCCCCCATTGCCTCGGAGATCTCTGCTTCGGCCAATGAGCGGCTCGCATTAGCCGAGTGCCGGGCACGTGACCCCAGAGCTGCTGCTTGGGGAGCCGACACCGCCTCCTCCGCTTTCGGCCGCGGCCTCTTGTTGCCTGGGGCAACGCAAGTCCCGCCGTGGCGGGGCCGGGCAGTGCGCCTCGAAACGCCCTGGGCCGTTGACGGGCAGCTTGGGACCGTTAGCGCTCAGGCTGCGCGGCCTCATCGCCTCACGCCTTTGCGGAGCCACCGGTAAGGGCGGGGATGGGGGCCGCGCAGTTACTGGTGTGGCAATTGTACTTGTCCCGGGTCCGGCTCTGCCGGTGCCTGGTTTACCGGAAGCGCCTTGTGCGGCGGGGTGCAGGTGGTAGAGGAGAAAGGGGAGAAAGGAGAACCTGGCAGCTCGCAGCAGAGCTGAGGCTGGCGCGCTCCGTGGTGCGGCAAGGTGCCGCCTTCAGGTGCTTAGACCTGTGGGGTGGGCTTAAAGTCAGCCTGCTCACGGCGAGGCTGGGGCGTGCGTGTCCGTCCGTGTGTGCGTGTCTCGCCCCGCCAGCCTCTGGCCGAGTTTCTTCCAGCTTGCTTTCAGTCTCACCAGATAAATGAAACGTGTCGGTGCTTGTCTGTAATGGGACACACAGGTTCTAAGTGTTTGTCAAGTTTTTAAGCAACAGAGCAGAGATTTTTCTCTCAAATGTTTGGTTTATAAAACATAAAACGTACCCCTACGGTGGACGCTACAAGGAAAGGAACCAACGTTTGGATTTTGAGGCTACTTACTTTTTGGAAATGTGAGTAGGGCAGGGATGAGTGGAAAATGCAGAACCTCACTTAAATTTCTAGACTTCTGGTAACCTTTACAGAAAAACTGAAGGACGTAGAACTGTTTCTCATGTATCCTTGTGTGCTTCAGGCTTTCAAGATGCTACAGTTCATGGACCTATTCACTGCTCTGCAAGTTGTCAGAGAGCATGGTGTTCAGGTTTTTGCAGAATATGCTGCCTTTGCTGTTCATTGCTGTTCATAATCTAGCACAACATAATACAACTAATATAATGTGTTCTTAAAATTCAAACAAGTCAGACAGAAAAATCAGAATCAGTAGTTAAACTTTGTGAGGAGGGTGAGTTTTTAAGCTATTTGTTGCTTAAGGGACCTCAAAGATCATCCAGTTCCAACCCCCTGCCATAGGCAGGAACACCTCCCACTAGTTTCCTGGTCACCAAACTGTAAAAACGTGGACTTGATGGATGGACCACTCGCTGGATAAGGAATTGGCTGGATGGTCGAACCCAGAGAGTGGCGATCAACGGCACAATGTCCACCTGGAGACCAGTGACAAGTGGTGTCCCTCAGGGGTCAGTGCTGGGACCAGTGCTGTTTAACATCTTTGTCAGTGACATGGACAGAGGAATGGAGTGCACCCTCAGCAAGTTTGCAGATGACACCAAGCTGTGTGGCACAGTCGACTTGCTAGAGGGCAGGGATGCCATCCAGAGGGACCTGGACAGGCTGGAGAGTTGGGCCCAGGCCAACCTGATGAAATTCAATAAGGCCAAGTGTAAGGTCCTGCACCTGGGTAGGCACAATCCCAAGCACAAATACAGGCTGGGTGGTGAATGGCTGGAGAGCAGCCCTGAGGAAAAGGACCTTGGAGTCTGGGTTGATGAAAAGCTCAACATGAGCCTGCAGTGTGCACATGCAGCCCAGACAGCCAACCGAGTCCTAGGCTGCATCAAGAGAAGCGTGGCCAGCAGGGCAAGGGAGGTGATTCTGCCCCTTTACTCTGCTCTCGTCAGACCCCACCTGGAGTACTGTGTGCAGTTCTGGAACCCTCAGCACAGGAAGGACATGGAAGTGTTGGAGCGGGTCCAGAGGAGGGCCACAAAGATGATCAGAGGGCTGGAGCAGCTCTCCTATGAGGACAGGCTGAGAGAGTTGGGGCTCTTCAGCCTGGAGAAGAGAAGGCTTCGAGGGGACCTGATAGTAGCCTTCCAGTATCTGAAGGGGGCCTACAGGAAGGCTGGGGAAGGATTATTTACAAGGTCTTGCAATGACAGGACAAGGGGCAATGGGTTTAAACTGGCAGAGGGGAGATTTAGACTGGATGTTAGGAGGAAGTTCTTTACAGTAAGGGTGGTGAGGCACTGGAACAGGTTGCCCAGGGAGGTTGTGGATGCTCCCTCCCTGGATGTGTTCAAGGCCAGATTGGATGAGGCCTTGAGTAACCTGTACTAGTGGGAGGTGTCCCTGCCTATGGCAGGGGGTTGGAACTAGATGATCCTTGAGGTCCCTTCCAACCTTACCATTCTATGATTCTATGATAGTACAGGTCACTCAAGGCCTCATCCAACCTGGCCTTGAACACCTCCAGGGAGGGAGCAGCCACAACCTCCCTGGGCAACCTGTGCCAGTGTCTCACCACCCTCACTGCAAACAACTTCCTCCTAACATCCAGTTTCAATCTCCCCTCTACCAGTTAAACCCGTTGCCCCTTGTCCAGTCTTTGCAAGACCTTGTCAGTAGTCCCTCCCTAGCCTTCCTGTAGCCCATTTCAGATACTGGAAGGCTACTCTAAGGTCTCCTGGAAGCCTTCTCTTCTCCAGGCTGCAGAGCCCCAACTCTCTCAGCCTGTCCTCATAGCAGAGCTGCTGCAGCCCTCTGATCACCTTCGTGGCCTAGTTGTGTTTTAAAGAAAGTGAAAACTTTATATGACTGAAAAAATTATCTAGCATAGCAGAAGATTTAATGTAAAGTGGCTGTGAAATGTCACTTCACATTGAAGGTTCTTGGTTTGTACTGTTATATAGAAGGGTATAAGCTTATTTATCAGATAAGTTTGGGTGTTGAATTTGCAAATTCCCAGTACTTTGGGTTATATAATATATGGGCTGCTAAGTAGCTCTTGATCTTAGAGTGTTAAGAGTTAATGTTGTTATCTGTTATGTTTTTCTTGGTCTCTGTAGTACATTTTTTCGTTTTTCTTGCATAAAAGTGGAATCTTTGAAATTCTTAGTCCATGGACCTCCTACCTAAGTGGAGTACTGGTTCAGCTGAACAGTTTGACAGATTTCTGAGTTTGTCAGCATATTGGCTTCGTATCACCAAGAATCATAGAGTTCAAGTTGACAGATGCAGTATCTGAAATGGCTTCTGAATGCCGTTAATGCAATGTATGGAAAACAGGTAGTATGTTCCAGACACATTTCAGAGATCAAAACAGAGTAACACTCCAACTATAGCATAATGTCTCCAAAATAAGTGTGATTACTTACATAAATTTGCATTAAAAATAAACCACCATTATTTTTGTAACGGTATTGACTGGCCATTCCTCTTCTAGTGGCACGTTTGGGAAATGTATTTTTGTCACCTCCTGCCCATCTCCCTTTATGGTTTTATATTTAAACAAGATGCCTTTGCTATGACATTGTCATCTTCTTCACTCTTTAACAAGTTTCCTTTGTGAATCTCGTTTGATGTGGTGTGGAGCTTATCTGTACTTCAGAGCACTTTTCTGACAATTTGCAAAGCTTGACAATCTGCGTAATATGAGATGGAAATTGTGTTATGATGCTCAGGCACAGAAAATGTTATGGTCTGCATTGTTCATTGAGCTGTTACATTTTGCAGAACGCTTCACATTCCACTGCGTGTGGAATTTTTGGATGTTTTTGATTGACTTTTTTTTCAGAGTTCAATTTTAGTACTTGTAATAAGTTTTAATCATTTTCCTTTCATTTTTGGGAACTTATCTGTACTTCATATACTAAACTCTTCTGTGGAAAAGCTATTCTCAAGTGGTCTTGTATAATGCAGTATAAATATTTGAAGAGTATCTATTGCCTTTGCTGTGGAAGAAATCTGTCCTGTGTCTGACACTGAATGATGGCAGATCCACACAAAGGCATCTTTGAATGAAGCAGCTTTGTTAAGAAGGAGCTCTTAGCTCCAACCTGTATGAATTAGCTAAGCTACCATAGTTTGTTGGAGACAAAATACGGTTTTTTTTCCTCCACTTTTATTGATCTAGATTGGGAAGATGACAATTTTGGAGAGTTATGTTTTCTGTATAACTTGACATTACTATTGTTTGAGGTTAGTTATAAATTAAAATGTGAAAGGAGGTTATTTTTTAAAATAAATTTGAGCAAAAAGCTTCAGGAAACTTGCTGTGGTCATTCACAGTGTCACTGTTCTCAGTTAATCTGCTCATGGAGGCAAGTTAGCAGTAGGGAATATCTGCATATATATTAGCTCTTCTGATATGAGTCCAGTTGTTTGGGTTTTTTTAATTTAAGCTGTTGATAAAACTGGATCAAGATGATAGGAGCCTATGAGCAGAGGTGGTAGTACACCTTCCTCGTGCAAAGGTTGTGATCATCTCTGGAAGAGAGATTGGTATGTCATTAACCATAATCCTCTATTCCATGACTTCTACATGGATATTATTCTGCTATTCTATAGCCTCACCCCCTCCCCAAGCTTCTTTCCCATTGGTGACTTTGTCTCCGTCTCTGGAAGCGCTCACTCAGGGCTGGGAAGGCGGCATGTGGGACTCTTGGGTGCCAAGACTCACTCGGGTTGAGTCACTGCAACATGTGCCTGGTTCCTCCGGAGGCTCATTCTCCTTTAATTCAAGTGATTCCTGATGTAGTGTTCCTGTAACATACAACTCAAAATCATGGCTTATTTCTCCCCAGGTTTAAATCTCCATAAGATACACACTGGGTTTCACCATCCTTCCACATTACCCACCAAATGCACTTGAGCAAATGTAATCCCACAAATGGCTTTGCTCTTTCCCAAGGGAGGAGCAATCTAAACAGCCTTTTCCGCTCACTAACGAGCACTGGACTCTAATACACAGTAACACAAGCAAATTCGGTGACTACTGCAGGAGCCTGCCAATGAACAACTACAATGTACTCAGGTGAAAGCTGTTTCTGTCTTTGGCCCCATGTTGATACCAAGGACTGTGGTGGGTTAGACCTGCCCAGTTGCTGAACACTCACTTAGTCACTTGCTCATGCCCCCCCTTATGTGGGATAGGGTGATGATAAAAGGAAGATGAGAAGACTTGAGGATAGAGATAAGGACATTCTGTGATTCTGAAAGAAATAGCTGCATGCTGAAGCAGAACAGCAAGAGAAATTAATCACTACTTCTCATCAGGCAGTTTCTGGAAAGCAGGGCCTCAGCATGCTTCATGACTGCTAGAGAAGACAAACACAGTAACCACAGACATTGCCTCTTCCTCCTGTTTTCCATGAGCTGTATTTGCTGAGTTTGACATCATATGGTATAGAATATCCCTCCCATCATTTGAGGCAGGCTGCCCTGGCTGTGTGCTCTCCCAGCCTCTTGCCCATCCCAGCCTACTGGCCTTTGCAAGAAGACAGGAGCAGGTCAGAAATGAGATGGTGCTGTGCAACCACTCTGTTAACAGTAGTGGTTTAGCCAAAAAGAAAGCACAACAGCATACAGACTGCTGTCAGGAAAGTAAGAGCCAGGCTCTGTACATCATCACGTCACCCTACCAGGCAGGTTATGGATTTGAACTTGTGAAGTAAAATTGTCCCAAGCTTGCTGGTGAAAGGCCTTTGCCTGAACAGGGGCTGTTGGTCATAATAGATAGATTTATTATAGCTGAAGAACCTATGAAGTTTTAAAGCTTTTGCATTTTTGTACATTCTGATGGGTTTTGTAAGCTTTTCTGTGTCATATGTAAGTGTGCATATAAGGAAGTAAACATGTGTATGGCCACACAGATATTCTCAGTCATTATTTGTTCCGCAGTGCAACATCAGAAAGAGCAATAACCTCCGTTTCCTGTTCTGGCTTGAAGAGCACAAATTGGATTGTAAAAGGATGGAAGTACTTGATGCTTCTACTTAATTTAATTTCAACTGCTAGATATTAAGTTCCCAGTTAGTAAAAATACTCACTAAGCAAGTCAATTTCCTTGTTGTGGGCTCTTTTTCTGTAAAACAAATTGATAGTTAAATGAATATATTTAACAAATAGAACATTCTTTGTTTGCTTGTTATTTCTTACCCTGTTATGTTCCTACATACTTGAAATCAATGAATCATAGAATGGTAAGGTTGGAAGGGACCTCAAGGATCATCTAGTTCCAACCCCCTGCCATAGGCAGGGACACCTCCCACTAGAACAGGTCACTCAAGGACTCATCCAACCTGGCCTTGAACACCTCCAGGGAGGGAGCAGCCACAACCTCCCTGGGCAACCTGTGCCAGTGCCTCACCACCCTCACTGCAAACAACTTCCTCCTAACATCCAGTTTCAATTTCCCCTCTGCCAGTTCAAACCCATTGCCCCTTGTCCTGTCATTGCCTTGTCAATAGTCCCTGCCCAGCCTTCCTGTAGCCCCCTTCAGATCCTGGAAGGCTACTCTAAGGTCTCCTGGAAGCCTTCTCTTCTCCAGGCTGCAGAGCCCCAACTCTCTCAGCCTGTCCTCACATCAGAGCTGCTCCAGCCCTCTCAGCATCCTGGTGGCCTCCTCTGGACCTCCTCCAACACTTCCATGTCCTTCCTGTTCTGGGGGCTCCAGAACCACACACAGTACTCCAGGTGGGGTCTGAGGAGAGCAGTGCAAAGGGGCAGAATCCCCTCCCTTGCCCTGCTGCCCACACTGCTCTTGCTGCAGCCCAGCACACAGTTACTGTCTGGGCTGCACTCACACTGCAGGCTCATGTGGAGCTTTTCATCACCCCAGACCCCCAGGTGCTTTTCCTCAGGGCTGCTCTCAGCCATTCGCCACCCAGCCTGGAGTTGTGCTTGGCATTGTGCCTATCCAGGTGCAGGACCTTACACTTGGCCTTGTTGAATCTCATGACATTGGCCTGGGCACAGCTCTGCAGCCTGTCCAGGTCCCTCTGGATGGATCCCTGCCCTCTAGCAAGTCGACTGTGCCACACAGCTTGGTGCCATCTGCACACTTTCTGAGGCTGCACTGATTCCTCTGTCCATGGCACTGGCAAAGATGTCAAACAGCACTGGTGCCAGCACTGACCCCTGGGGGAGCCGCTTGTCACTGGTCTCCAGGTGGACATTGTGCCCTTGATCATCACTCTATCCATGCCATCATCCAGCCCTCATTTTCTGTCAGAAGAGCTGTGAGATGTGCTAGTTAGGCAAACACTGATATGTCTTAGCTTTGTGTGTCTTACTGCTCTAGCTTGAAGGTTTCCATCTGTGGTCTTGCATTAGTATAATTTATGAATACCAGGTTATTGCGGCCCAGACAATGTAAAATAGGGGTAGGAAAAGTGTGGGAGGATGGGAAAGTGAAAGGTACAGTGTGACTGTGTTTACTGAGTGCAACAGGCACTGAACAGACAGGCTGCTGGGGATAGGGCTTGTCTTAGTTCTATGCAGGGGCTAACTGCATTTCCTTTTTGTTTTTGTTTTGTTGTGTTGCGGTGGTTTGGTTTTTTTTTTGCTTTATTGTTGNTTGGTTTGTTTTTTTTAAGAGGAGTTTTGTTTGTTTGTTTGGTTTTATTTTGTTTGATTCTTGTTGTCCTTTTACTGCTAGCCAGGACAAGACAACATCTGGTCCTCTGCAGTCTCTTGCAGGGTGGTTCTGGCCTGCCCACGTTGTTTCTCTAGCTTTTGTGGCTCTGAATGGCTAGAGAAGAGGAATGTTCAGTCTAATGGCCAATTGCTGCAGCTGGCTGAAACGGTGGAAGGAACCTGTTAGGTAAATATGTGGAAATACTTTGCAATTCTGTGCTGACCTTCACAACCTGTATTAAATTTCCTCTTACTATTTACTCTTTGCCATATAAGATTATTGCAATTTTTTTGATTCCAAGACAAAATCCTTATTTTTTTTTTTCTCCAAGAGATAATGAGTAAGTCTTTGGAATGTAAAAAAGTAATGGTTATTGTCTCTAAATTAGGTTTTTCTGACTTCAGGAAAGTATAAAGTTCAAAATACTGTTCTTCCTCAAGTTGAACATTACAGGGTGATGCTGGAATATTTATGCAAAGTTTATTTGATGTTTGCCTTATTGAGCTAATTCTTTCGTTTCAAGATTCCAAAGTGTATTGTACTAAAACACTTCGTTGTCAGGAGCAGATGATAAGCCCAGTGTGTTACTTGTTCTTTTACTGTTGTCTGAGCATCTTAATACTGCACTTTGGAAGTAGCCTGGTCACCCATTCTCACCTGTGTAATTCTACTATTCTCATTTGTTTCTGTCACGTTTACTTTGACATCCTTCATCCTTTCCCTCCAATGAGTAGAGGTGCACAGGTAGTGTATAGTTTATTTCAAACTGTGTACACTCTGGGGAAAGGAAATAAAGGGTACACCACACTTTCTTGTATTTCACACTCATGTAGGAGAATTTTGCTCTTCAATGCAACTGAATCTGCAGCTGATCAAAGAGATGTATTGAATTGAATAGCTTTGTGACACCGACAATATATTACAGTTGAGTTTATGGCTGCTTTGATTAAAGTATATACTATTAGAGTATAGTTTACAATGATCCTACTGTTTACTTTTCTTTCTCAGAGGTTTTTGGATTTTCTGAAAGAAATTGCATAAATTATGCTTAGCATGCAATAAAGCTATTGCAGTTTTAAGGTTGGGAGTAGCAATGTTTTAGTATTCATTCACTTAAAGAAACATATAACTGAACAAATTCCTTTGACTCCTCTGAGTCTTTGTGAGTAGGAGGAACAAATGAAGTGTACAGATACGTTTTTACTTATTGTTCTGCTTAAAATCCTTTGTTGGATAAATTCTAACCTGTATACCTATTTACTAATATATTGTACATACTCACTATGGTTTGTAGATTTGCAGTCCAGTTTGCTCTTGCTTGAAACCAAGGTGTGATGAGTATCAGTGTTGCTGATTTGCAGGATCTGACACAAGCATTTTATACTGTACAGTGTTGTTTATATGCACTGGTTGAGACAGAAATAAATTTCTAGTATAGCCAACATAGAGGCAGATAGTAAAAACACACGGGAAAGAAAATGAAATTACAGAAATTGTTAGAGACCATGACCACACCAAACCAAAAACATACCTTTTATTTCAGCAGGCCAATACAAGATGAAAGCAAAATCACTGTCTCATGAGAAACATACAGCACAGTATTAATCTTCATTTCATACCCTATTCTGTCAGATACTTTGGCATATTTGACATCACATACACAATCATAACACTGCCTGCTGCTTGGTATTTTGATACCTGTTCTTTCTACTATTTGTGGTACTATGTCATACTAAAAAAAAAAAAAAGTAATAAAATTAGTGATGTCTGTCTAGAGGTAAAAAAAGATCTGGAATATCTTCTTTGTTTTTTTTTCTCTTATGGAGGAAGGTGACACTAATAATGGTGGGTCTTGATAATGCTGGTAAAACTGCTACAGTCCGAGGAATTCAAGGAGGTAAGCAATTAATTGGTTTATCATCTCATTGAAAGAAAGACTACAGTTACTAATTTCCCATATTTTCAATCTAAGAAATATTGCTTCACACTTATTTTATCTTTTTCTCTCATACTATTGAAAGAATATTTTAGTAGTTGAACCATCAAAAGTAGTACAACTGTGGTTTGCCAGAGTGAGCATGCCATAGGCCCTATTGTGTGAAGACCTGTAGATAAGAGAAAGATAAGGAGATCTTATTTTTGAAACACAAAGATCCTGATTTATCAAGCAAGTCAAAGCAAGTGCTTCCAATAATGTACTTTAATGCTCAGGAGCAGTAGCAGAGCAAACTCTACCTTTACTCATTTGCTACTGTGCTTACCGTCGTATTGAGCTCATTTAGAACAAGGCAGTGGTAATTCAATGAAATTGCTACCATTCTGTTACTTCTTTTTCAAGTGTAATGGTGTAGAGGCAATGTAGATAGTATGTAAAGAACTGCCTCTCAAGACATTGCACCATATAGCATTAGAGTCCTTAATCCACTGAGAAAAAACGTAGTCCATAAAGGCATTTAATTATCTTAGTTGGGAAACATCAAGTCCAAATGTTTAGAGTGCCTTGGTGCTTGTATGCCTAGCATTGGCTACAGCACTGTCAGCTGTGCAATTGCTGTATTGCAACAGTTTGTCCTGAGCGCTGGAACCTGTTTTTTTACTAGAGTAAGGTTTTCTTCCAGTAGTTCAGATAAGAAGTTTATGCAATACTGTGCAAATGCTGTATAACTGTTCAGGTGGGAGCATTGGTGGTGAGGAGGAAAGTGAAAACTGCAGTACGCTGAACACCACTGCAATTTGTCTGTGGTGTTAAATATGACAGATTGCATTTTTGGCTCTTATTTTCTCCTTGCCCCAGTGCTCCTATCCATATTAAGGTGAAATAGCTGATTCAGAGAGGAGTGCATTAATTTGAAATTACCTCAGAAGAAGGAAAATCTCGGCATAAAAAAAATACAGAGTTAGCAATATGGTTGTCACTTAACAGGGCAGATTTGCTCCATGTTTTTAAGCTATGATTTTTGCTACACATATCACAACGTAAAACCTTCTTTAAATAACTTTTGATAATGGCTTTGTTTGACAGAGTCCCCTGAAGATGTGGCTCCAACAGTTGGATTTTCCAAGATTAACCTTAAACAGGGGCGGTTTGAAGTCACTATCTTTGACTTAGGAGGTGGAAAACGAATTCGCAATATCTGGAGAAATTACTACGCTGAGTCCTATGGTGTAATATTCGTGGTGGATTCCAGTGACATTGCAAGAATGGAAGAAACAAAGCAAGCCATGATAGAAGTCTTGAACAGCCCTAAGATATCAGGAAAACCTGTTTTAGTGTAAGTAATATTAATAAATCTTCTCCTAATAACCTGAAAGTTTGTAAATTCTGACCTTCGGTACACCTTCTAAGGAGATCTTTATACATAGTATAAACATAAGTATAAAGTACACTGTAACTTTAGCACTGAGTAATATTACAAATAGTTGTTCAGTATTTATGAAGTATATATTTATGCCAGTATTAGTGTCATATTACTGAAAAAAACCTTCTCTGCCTTCCAGCTTGACTTTTACCTGGTGGGATGCTGAATCCATTCACTGCATCTGACCTTAGATCTTATTTAGCCCTTCTCGGGCATATTTATTTGTCTTCTCTTTCATTTACAGTGGAAATAAAAGTTTGATTGCTGGGTTTTTTTAGCTCTTTAAAATTCTAATATTACTTGAAATGGTATGATAAAGACTTTGCAATTTTGTCATGGCAGTGTAGTGTAAAAATAGGCTACTATTTAGTCCTACATTAATTACTTAAATTGTAGGTGGTTGATTACATTCTTCAGTACCTGAATCTCTCAGCAGTGAATGTCTTGTTCGCTGAACACATGGTGATGCTGCTGATACATGATCAGCAAAATCTCATTAAAGAAGGCTTGCTTTAATAGTGTTTGGCATGTGCTTTTATTTCAGTGCATGTCTTTAATTAAAGAAACTTAAAGTTTTGAAAGGTCTACAGGCATTCGCAGAATAATGAAACTTCTCTGCTTAAAAAGTAGTTTTTGTAAAATACTGGAAATAACATTTTATTAATTTTGCCCCCACAAAAGGTCCTTAAGGACAAATACACTTTTGACATCACAAAATAAACTGTGAAAGTTCAGAACGGTTTATCGGAACAATATTGTTGTGTCTGGTGGGTCTAAGTCCTCCCTGGTTCAGTAATTACACACCATAAGACCATATAGACTCTCTAGAGCTAAGAAGTACCTGTTAGTTTGAAGTAGTGATGATCTGGTGGTTTGAGAAACTGTGTAACTGTCAAGTGGAGTGTAGTTCAGCAAGCTCATACTGTATGTGTTGAATAATTGAATATATTTTTAACTTCTTTTGCTATCTGAATATTATTGGTGCAGTGAAGGCAGTAAAAACAACTTCATGCAGCTAGTTTAACTCAAATCTTTTTGGGAAATGCAGCTGTGACAGTTGGCAACTATGCAGCGTTTCTAAATAAGTACAATTTCTGGGTTTGGTCTTTTTGATAGAAATGTTTCTGCTGTAGTCCCATAATAGAGTTTATTTTGTTGGCTGATTATACCTGCAGAGAACCACAGTCCCTTGGGACCTGATCCTGCCTTAGGATCCATGTCAGCAGCTAATCAAAAGGCAGAGGGTAGTAACTGAATCTCGTGTCACTGAGTTTGTTGATGTTACTGTCTTCTGACTGAGCCAAGAGCCTTTGGACAGAACTCTCCTTTACAGTGTTCTAGCCTAGTATGATGGAGGTAGTTTTGTATGGGTTATGAATTATTTCCTCTATTGTCATAATTTTCTGTTTGATGTGTATGTCTGTGGCATAACTGTGCTGTTCTTGGCATGTTCAAATCATGTAAACCCCAGAATGTCTTCTGTTGTGAAGCCTGCCTGTTGTGAAACAGGAAGTTTTGGTCAGTAAGCACTGGAGTTTGTGTGTGGAAATTTAGTGCTTAACAGGTAAGGTTAAACTGGTCCCATGCACTCCATAGATGCTTTTGGTGGGAATTACAAATCCCCCTCACTTAGACTTGCAAAATAAGAGTTCTGTAGCAGAAACTGTTTTCTCTTATGTCCTTAAGACTGAAAAATTAGTAAGTATCAATAGCAGAATAAAGGAAACAACAAATTTCTACATTTCTGGTAGAAGACAGTCTTTTAAAACTTCTTCTTTTAAGGATCTTCCTCTTCTGCTTTGACTTTTGAGTTTTATTTATTTTTACTTTTGAATAATTACATACTTGTTAGCCACATGGAAAGATGCTAGGGAACATAGTGGTAAGTTTCTGATTACTGCATTGTATTCCGTGCATGTTACATGAGAAGGCCAGTATATACTGAAAACCATACAATGACCTCTGCCTATTTAATCTAGGAAAGTTCAAGTGATTCCATTGTCTTCCATGCTCTTGCAGTACAAAGCACCATCTAGCTTTGTTTTCATAAAATACTGTTATAATTTCATACCAGAGAGGGAGACTCCTTTTCCATGATTTCCACACTCCACAAGTGTGTCTGTAGTCTGTACTATTGCTTTCCTCCAGCACTTGAAAAGAGGAGAAGCACAAAAGCAGGTGTCATTCTCTGTTCATTCTCTGTTGCCTGTAGGTGCACAGGTTTTTCTACTGTGTCATTTGTGTGCTCAAATACAAAGCATTTATTAATATTAATTAATTTTTGAATTATTATACCATCTTAATAACTAATAAAATGACCTAAACTCTAAAAGAATGAGAAGGAGTGAGCTGTAACTTCAAAGTATGTTTTGGAGAATTAGGAAGGAGTTATGCTATTGGTAAGTTGATTAGAATGAAACATTTGACATGTTTTTACTGGATGTTCATATTTCTTTTTAATTATAGACTGAACTAATATACCAAGTGTCCTGGTTTAAGCTTCCCAGAGGCCCAAAGCCTAATAGAACAATAATGTGTATAGGATGCCTCTCCCTCTACCCCCTTTGGAAAGCAAAGAATTAGATAAAGAGAGTGAAAAGGGGTAACACACCCAAAGATTAGTCTTGCTCCAATTTGGAAGTTAAAAGGAAAATCTTAACAATAAATAAAAGAAATTTAAGGTAAGAGGAGTTACAGAAAAGGTATAGGGAAGGGAAACAAATACAAAATCTATACAACACCTGGTGGGTGGAAGTGGATGGAGGTAGATTCAGGAAGTGGTTGGTCTACCACTGGTTGGCTGGCAACATGGCAAAGCAGGAGCGACTGGGACAGGGTGGTGCTGTCAGGCAAAGCACAGCAGAGAGAGAGAAACAGGAAGCTCTTCTGCTTTTATAGGGATCTAAACAGGCAGTGGGAGTGGGCTACCTGTTGCACCTGGGGTCAGGTTCAGACCACCCCCAGGAGGAGTCAGGAGGACCTGGGGTCAGGTTCAGACCACTTCTCGCCCCAAGAGGGGTTAACCCTTAACACTAAGACTTCACCAGTCAGCACTGAGTTCATCTCATACTATTTACCCTACTGTGCTGTCTGCACTATCTTGTACAATGAGTTGTATGTGTAAGTATGCTGTGAGGCTGGGTGCAAATCGATTCTGAACTGTGAAGGCAGCAGCTGAAATCGCTGTATGTGCAGTATCAGAGGTGTCACTGTGTGCTCTTATCATCCACTTGTCTTGGGCAATAGTTTTGGGGTATTTTTGTGTAGTCATGGTAGTTAAAAAAATAATTACATCAACTGGATCAGGGAAAGTCTTTGTGACTGGCAGGTAAGAGAGACCATTGTTCATCAGCCAGTTACATTTGTGTATTTGTAAAGGAACATTCCAGTTACCAGATAATCAACATCATATTTATAGCTGTGCTCTGCAATATTTTCCTTATTAGTTGGTGCAACTTGGAAAAGAGTGACACTGGAGTGGTGTGGAGGCAGGAGTTTGTTTCTGGACAAGAATGCTGATCTGTTAGAGTTTTCTTCCTAATCTACCTTTATACCAGAATGTATTAAAAAAAAAAAAAACTTTGAAGAGAAATTGCATTGCCTGTAAAGTAAAGTAATGCTCATGAGAACTTTCATCCTGTTTTACTTGTAGAGTTCCTGGTGCTCAGAGCATTAGGGTTTGGATTAAGAAAAATGCTGTCATTGAGTGCTGTTAAAAATTTGGTTGTTCAATAATAATTCCAAGAAGAAACGAAATACAATTTATGTAACTCAGTCCTGGTGGCAAAACACAGTTTGTAATATACTCATCTCTTCTTATATACTCTGGCCTCTCTCACTAGTTCCTGAAACCTTCTTCCTCTCTCCCATTCCTTTCTGGCTGTGTAAACACATGTTTTTCAGGCTGTTGTGCAACAAGCAAAATACTCTGCTGTCTGGTGCCTTTGAAATAGGTGAAGTGAATGAATTAAAACAGGTTTCGATGTCTGTTATTTACCTGTTTGAATTTGATGCAGGTCAGTGGTAGGATTATTGTAGGAGCTAACTGTACTTGGAGAAATGTACTGGGAGGACAAAAAACATTGTCTCCTCGGGTAAGCAAACTTTGGTGTGGTGTAGTGGCTACAATGCATGCTGAATTATGAAGTGCCTTTATCTAAATATCTCTTTAAATATTTTTTAAAGAAAATAACATATCCTAATTTGGATAACTGTGTATTTCATCCTGTGAGAAGATGATGTGGTGTATAACAACATTGCTTGGACTTACTTGGGCGCAAAAAGAGCGTCTGTAGGAAAGAGAGGCAAGAATGGGCTAAAAGGGAGTTGTCCAAGCAGCCAGGTTAGGAAAGCTAAAACACAGGTAGAATTAAATTGGGCTGTGTACATAGAGGGGAACAATATAGTTTTTTCAGCTGCGTCAGCGACAAAAGGAAGGCTGGGGAAGATGCAGGGCATCTCCAGAAGGAAACTGGAAACTTGGTGGCAATGCATATGGGGAAAGCTGAGGTACTCAATCACTTCTTTTCCTTAGTCTTCACCAGAAAGGGCTCTAACTGCACTGCCTAGGTTCCAGAAGGCAAAGGCAGGGACTGGGAGAAGCAAAGATCACATTCAGGATCATCTAAAGAACCTTAAAGTGTTCATAAGTCCATGGGGCCCAGTGAGATCCACCCACAAGTCCTGAACTAGTGTCTGAATTTGCCAAACTGCTGTCCATCATATTTGAAAGGTCATGGCGGTGTGATGAAGCTCCTGCTGACTAGAAAGGGGGAAACAACTCCCATCTTCAAAAAGGGGAGACCCTGGAAACTACAGGCCACTCAGTCTGACTTCTGTACCTGGTAAGGCTGTGGTATGGCACAGGGAAGACAAAGAAGAGGTAGTAATCAGCATGGCTTCACCAATGGCAAACCATGCCTGCTGAATTTGGTGAATTTTTATGGAGTTACAGCATCAGTGGATAAGGGAAGAGCTACTTGGATTTGTGAAATGTCCTGTTTGACATTCTGGTCACTAAATTGGAAAAATGTGGATTTGAGGGATGGAGCAGTCACTGGTAAGGAATTGCTTGGATGACAGTGCTCAAAGGGCTGTGGTCATGGCTCAGTGTTCAAATCAAGAGCAGAAACGAGCGGTGTCCCTCAGGTCAGGACTGTGACCAGTGCTGGTCTGCATCTTGGGTGGCAGTAGGCACAGTGGAACAGAGTCCAGCCCGGGCAAGTTTGCAGATGACACCAAGCTGTGTGGCCTGGTTGACACACTGGAGGGGAGACTTCGGTGTCTTTGACACACAGTCCTTAGTGAAAGTAAACTACTTTTCTTTTATTTTTTTTTTCTTTTCTCTGTTTTGAAGAGCACAGTCATTATGTGGTGGGTTTGCCTTGAGAGGTTTAGCTATTCATTCCTTCTCCTCTTTTCCCTTCTGTTGTTGTTATTAGGGTGCTATCAGCACAATGAACCATGCTGTGTATGTGGTAGCTGATTTGCTTATTCCACCTTGGAGAGAAATGTATACTTCCTCTTCCTGTCAGTATAATACTGTATGTTGGTCAGATAATAAGGGTGAAGACCAGACCAAATTCACCTCCCACTGTTCAGGACAGGTCTCCAACACTGCATCATCAGGTCCTGCACGTTGCAGTCATTCATGCTATGTCCCAAAACTTTAATCATACAATATCAGCAATTCTTTCGTGACATCCATTGCAATGATCATTACTTTGGGCATGTTGAATTAAAAATAAAACAATTTTTCATATCTAAGCCTTAAGACCACAAGGATGTCACATGCAGCCCACAAGAGATTTAATGCAAACACTATAGTGTGGATATGAGCAGTCCTCTCCAGAAGGAGATCTCCAAAAGCTCTGCACTCCAAGCAGTGTACATGGGTGTATTTCACTCCACACAGACCTTCACTCCAGGAGGACTCCTCTTGGAGCTCCTGTCCTGAGGAATAGAGGCTTGCTGTGCACAAGACAGTGGTATTGCAATTTATACCTGAGTGAGAATTAAGTTAATGCCTGTATTTGGAAGCAGGTGGGGAGGAGTGGAGGGAGAAAGGTTTTGGATATGTTGTCCAAGTAGACCTGTGGTGTGTTCAATAATAGTATTTTAATCATAATTTAGTTGGACTTGTGCAAATTAGGTGTGGAAAATTATACCCACAGCAAAGACTTTTCAGTACAAGAATAAGTTCTTGAAAAATGTATTTGTTTTACCCTGGAAAATTAAAAATCTGTCTGGTTTTGGGTTTGTTCTTGTTTTCTGGTTTGTTTGTTTGTTGATTGGTTTGGGGGGGATGTGGGTTGTGTTTGGTTTTGTTTGTTTTTTTTTTAATTACAGCTTTTTCTAGTAAATACACTTTTTTCCTTTGAATAACAGACCATTTCCTCAGAATGTTTGGGTTTTTTTCTGTGTAACATCTGCCCAAAGAAGCAGATGTCTTTTCTGAAAAGCTCTGGGAATTAATGCCAATATAGGTCACTGCATTTCCTCTTAGATTCCATTTGTTCATAGTCAGCTTTATACTGTGAAAAGTGCTACCAAGATACCATTGAATTACCACAGGTAGATAGGTCTCATTTCACTGTGCAGAGCAGTTTGAGATGCAATCTTCATAATAAAGCAAAGCAGAGTTGGAGTCGCTGACCCAGTCTTCCTTTTGCTGTCTGTGTTCTATCCCAGTCAGTTGTATTGTGGTATGCCCTCATCCTGCAGTGCACATGTGAGTGGCAACTCTGATTTTCAGTAGGGGTAAGCAGGCACACACTGCTGACAGAAGAGAAGTAAAAAGAAACATAACTCGTGCTTTTCAGTCTCTGTGTGTCGTGGTAGGTCTAAGCAGGCCAAAATAGGCATGTCCTGGCTTGCCCAGAGATGTTTTTCTGCTCTCCCTCCTTCTGCTATGGGGAGAAGCAACCATGGGAAAGAGGACAAAGAACCTGGAGCCACTGAGTCTAAGTACCCTAGTCCTTTGCATCCTGTGGTAAAAAAAGTACACACACTCAGCTTGTGCACGCCTTGTGCAAGGCTGTGTTCTGCCCTAAAAAGGGTAAAGCAAGGCTATGGCTTCACCTAATATGGTCAAACTTGGCTAATTGCCATTCTGATTGGCTATTCTGTGTCCAAAGGCTCATTAGTCTTGGGCTGTATTGATAAAAGGAGATGAGCAGGTGACACAAGGTGCTCTGCCACTGTATCTGTGCCCTGTGTCCATGCTTGCCTGCTTTTTACCGTCTTACTGTATCCTGAACTGCCTGAAAAATGCACTGCCTCGAGTTTACCAGGAACAGGCTCGAAATGCCTCCACACGATCAGCCTGCACAGCCAGCCTGACACCATGCTGAGACTGCACATGGCATTGCATCCTGCCTGCACCTGAAAGCCTCCTGCCAAGACAGGAAGCCCTGGAGATACACAGATCATCCAGAGAGCCAAGACCAGGTCAGAGCTTGTCTGTCTCCTTTCCCCAGCAGCCTGGGAAGAATCAGAAGTCTCAGCAGCTGACAAGACAGTAATAGAATCCCCTGACTGCATTTGGGTACTGTCTGAAGCTGTAGCCAGCCCTGCCAGTTGGGAGATAATTTTGTGAGTAACTATTTAAAGCCTCTTGTAACTCACCATTGCCTTCTGCCATAAGCAGAAAGGAGCTCCTTGAGTCTCTCTAGTGGGCAAGCAGAGTATTGACCACAAGTGGTGCACTGACCACAGGAACCTTCTCTGCCAGTTCAATTGAGTTCAATTAATGTTATATATTATTACTACTTATCTCCAGATCCTGTAATTACCTGTATAAAGTTTCCATGACCGTGCAAAGAACTGAGTATTATTAAAATTAGTGGTCGGGGTGGTGAGAATTCTGAATAGTGAATAGTAATGAACAGTATTAATCTTTAAAAATTAATTTATTTCACATTAATTAATTACCCCTCCATTACACTGTGACAAAGGAATATCCAGATAGTGAGTCTCAAAACTATGCAGGGAGAAATGGAGGCCCAGTAGGCTGGAAAAAATACAGGCTGGAATGTGCATTATGGTCATAAGATTGGTACCAAACACTGTATTACAGTAATATGGGTAAGAGGCGTGATACTGTTCAGTGTGATACTTGCTTCAAACTGTCTTGGTACTTGGCATCCTTTTATCTGTTACCACCTCAAACCCATTGCCCCTTGTCCTATCATTGCAAGACCTTGTCAATAGTCCCTGCCCAGCCTTCCTGTAGGCCCCTTCAGATCCTGGAAGGCTACTCTGAGGTCTCCTTGAAGCCTTCTCTTCTCCAGGCTGCAGAGCCCCGACTCTCTCAGCCTGTCCTCATAGGAGAGCTGCTCCAGCCCTCTCAGCATCTTCGTGGCCTCCTCTGGACTCACTTCAACACTTCCATGTCCTAAGTTCAACTATTTTTAATTATAGGGAAGAAAATATTTTCCTCAAACTCTACATGAATGTTTTCCTTAGACTATGATCAGGAAGGGAAAAAAAAGACATATTCAGGACTAGAAGAAGCTGGGATTTTTTTCTTGGGGACTTCTGGTTGCATCAAATCTGCATCTTTCAAAAGGCTGTTCAAGTGCCTGTGTTGAACAGTGCAATAGTATTGTTTGGCTGGTTTCACTGATTTCATGGCACTCCTGTGAAATAGCTTTAGAGATGTGCTTTATAGATGCATTACTTCTTAGAACCCTCTTTGTTAGTTTGGTTTTGGTTGGTTGTTTTTTTATTAATTTTTTTTGTTCTGTTTTTTTTTTTTGTTTTGTTTTGTTTTAAATATATAATAGAATAGAATCATAGAATCAGTCAGGGTTGGAAGGGAACACAAAAATCATCTGGTTCCAACCACCCTGCCATGGGCAGGGACACCCTACCCTAGATCAGGCTACCCAGAGCCTCATCCAGCCTGGCCTTAAACATCTCCAAGGACGGGGCCTCAACCCCCTCCCTGGGCAGCCCATTCCAGGCTCTCACCACTTCCATGATGAAGAACTTCCTCCCCATGTCCAGCTTTGCTCCATTCCCCGTAGTCCTGACACTACCTGAGAGCCTATAAGGTCCCTCCCCAACTTTCTTGTAGCCCTCTTCAGATCCTGGAAGGCCACAAGAAGGTCGCCTGGGAGCCTTCTCTTCTCCAGACTGTACAGCCCCAACTCTTTCAGTGTCCTCACAGCAGAGCAGCTCCAGCCCTCTGAGCATCCTCGTGGCCCTTCTCTGGATGCTCTCCAGAATCTCCACATCCCTCTTGTCCCAGGGGCTCCAGAACTGGATGCAGTACTCCAGGTGGGGTCTCAGCAGAGCAGAGCAGAGTGGGATAATCACCTCCCCGGCCCTGCTGCCCACACTGCTTCTGATGCGACTCAGGCTCTGGTTCCTCTCTGGGCTGCAGCTGTACGCTGCTGGCTCACTGTGAGCTTCTTGTCCATAAATATGCAGGCAAATGCAGCATTTCTTTATGTTATCCAAATGAATGCGTTTGCAGTAACTGCAGTGGATCAGTCCAGTAATTTATCCATGTGCAAATGAATTCATGGCAATTTGAACACCTTAGTATCTCTCTTCACATATGCCTATTTAAATTCCATAAAGAGATTTTTTACATAATGTAAGTTGTGGAGTTAGAACAGTATGAATATGTCTTCTATGGACTTAAATCTTGCTGCAGGAGGAGTAGCTGAAAAACAAGAGTTGAAATACTGCAGAGATCACTTGTGAGAGAATGTTGATGTTCTAGCTTAGTGTGCATTTTCCTTACTGTTTTTTGGTTGGTTTTTTTTTTCCTTTTTTCCCCCCCTTAGTGGTTTAATATCTGAATGTACTGTTTGCTTACTCATATCTAGAGAATCCAGAAAGCCTAGCAGTCATTAGTAGCTATGGTAATGTGCTGACACTTAGGATCAACTAAAAACCTTGAAAGTAATTTGCTGGAAAACATTACTTTGGAGTCAGGAAAATGCAACCTGTTAATTTTGTTCCAGTAATTCCTCTTCATTGCCTGACTTGCTGTGTATCTCCCTGGAGCAGAAATTTGAATGCTATTCTTTAGGAATGCTTCAGAGCTCCTTGACACCACCCAGCCTGCCACAGGGGAAGTTCAGTCTGGGACACGTGAAAGGAACCCAGGGTGCTAAACAAGGCTTCAGAGAACTGACTTGAAAATCTCTTAGTATATCCTGGCATGGTTTTTGACCTATGTTAATTTACTGTGGCTTGATAAGCCTGTGATCAAACAGCCTCTAAGGGCACCATTCATACTTAATTGATCATAGAATCATAGAATGGTAAGGTAGGAAGGGACCTCAAGGATCATCTAGTTCCTACCCCCTGCCATAGGCAGGGACACCTCCCACTAGTACAGCTCACTCAAGGCCTCGTCCAGCCTGGCCTTGAACAGCTCCAGGGAGGGAGCAGCCACAACCTCCCTGGGCAACCTGTGCCAGTGTCTCACCACCCTCACTGCAAACAGCTTCCTCCTAACATCCAGTCTAAATCATCCTGCTGCCAGTTCAAACCCATTGCCCCTTGTCCTGTCATTACTAGACCTTGTCAGTAGTCCCTCCCCAGCCTTCCTGTAGGCCACTTCAGATCCTGGAAGGCTTCTCTAAGGTCTCCTTGAAGCCTTCTCTTCTCCAGGCTGCAGAGCCCCAACTCTCTCAGCCTGTCCTCATTGGAGAGCTGCTCCAGCCCTCTGAGCATCTTGGTGGCCTCCTCTGGACCTGCTCCAACACTTCCATGTCCTTCCTGTGCTGGGGCCTCCAGAACTGCACACAGTACTCCAGGTGGGGTCTGAAGTACTGTGTGCAGTTCTGGAGTTCTGATGGTGACTGAAAAGCTCTAAAATGTGCACGTGGCCATGGTACACCTTTAGAACACAGGAACGTTTCTCAAAAGGGCAGTTACCAGTTTTTCATATGATTAATCTCCTATGGTCTAAAAACAAGTTAAACACAGGAGCATAAGAAATATAATGGGCTTCATCTTTATGTCTCCATTAGCAATTCTCATCTACATTTCAGTGTTCTGGATGCATTGATCTTGAAATAGCAAATCTACAAATGTTCTCAAATACCAAACTTGCAGAGAAGTAAGCCGAAAATAATATTGATGTTAATTTTTTTTTCTTGATGAAAGAGTCTCTGTGAAGAGTGGAATGTGAGCAATTGAGCTGTAGTTTCATACCTCATCTCCTATCAGGCTTGCCTCCAAAATATGCCACTCAAATGTGCTTGTGGATTATACTGACAATTGAAATGCTGGCTTGTTTCAAATAAAAAAGGATGTCTTTGTGACAAAAATAACCTTGAAAAATGTTGCCATGTGTGTTCCACGACAAACTTTGTTTGTAATACTGAGTCTTTGTTGTTGTCCTACATGTTTGTGTATATAGGGATAGGAGAATGTCCTGTTACTATTTTGATTGTGATGAAAGACGTTTTTTGTGGTAGTTGTTGTCAATAGAGAGAGAACTTGATTATTCTTTCAGAGATGAGTAAAAATGATATGTGGACTGAAAACACTATAGTGACTTAGTGTGTCCCCTACATTCAAAGTAAGATTTAGAAAGGTGAACCTTCCAAAGCGATAAAGTAGCACAGCCTTACACATCCTCATCAGGCTTTGTCAGAGGTTGGAACCCTTGGTTTAAAACAGCTAAGAAACAGACTACAGTAAAAGCACTGAAATCAGTAGATGGGAAATCATTAGTTTGTTAACTCTGCTTAGAAATGGTCCTAAAGGCTCCTGGACATACAGGCACTTACACTCACAGGCCCTGGTGCTCATGGGGGACTTCAACCACCCTGACATCTATTGGAAGGACAACCCAGCAGATCACCAGCAATCTAAGAGGTTCCTGGAGTGCAGTGATGATAACTTCCTCCTCCAAGTCATAGAGGAGCTCACAGGAAAAGGAGCTATGCTGGACCCAGTCCTCACCAACAAGGAGGAATGAAGTGAAGCTGAAGGGTTGCCTTGACTACAGTGACCATGAAATGGTAGAGTTTAGGATCCTCAGGGCATCAAGGAGGGTGCATAGCAAGATCGCTGCTCTGGACTTCGGAAGAGCAGACCTCAGCCTCTTCAGGGACCTCCTTGGCAGGGTGCCATAGGAAATAACCCTGGAAAGAAGGGGGCCCAGGAAAGCTAGTCATTGTTGAAGGATCACCTTCTCCAGGCTCAGGAGCAGTGCATCCCAAAAAAGAGGGATACAGGTAATAATGCCAGGAGGCCTGCATGGATGAACAGAGAGCTCCTGGAGACACTTAGGTGTGAGAAGGAAGCCTACAGAGAGTGGAAGCAAGGACAGATAGCCTGGGATGAATACAAAGAAATTGTTCATGCAGCCAGAGCTCAGGTTAGGAAAGCCAAGACATAGCTGGAACAGAATCTGGCTGGAGACATTAAGGGGAACAAAACTCCTTCAGTGAGAAAAGGAGGACTATGGAGAATGTGGGACCCTTACAGAAGAAAAATGGAGAGCTGCTGACAAAGGATATGGACAAGGCTGAGGTGCTCAATGACTTCTTTGCCTCAGTCTTCAACAGCAAGGGCTCGAAACACAAGGTTCAAGTCCCAGAGGGCAAAAGTAAGGACTGGGAGCAGGCCTACTGTAATTGAAGATCACATTTGGGAGCACCTAAGAAATCTGAATGTACACAAGTCCATGGGGCCTGACGAGATCCACCCACAGGTCCTGAGGGCACTGGCAGATGAAGTTGCCAAGCCACTGTCCATCATATTTGAAAGGTGATGGCAGACTGGTGAAGTTCCTGCTGACTGGAGAAGG
>VWZE01016039.1:49732-64874 GCA_013396675.1 Eubucco bourcierii
AACTGTGTGCTGGGCTGCAGCAAGAGCAGTGTGGGCAGCAGGGCAAAGGAGGGGATTCTGCCCCTTTGCACTGCTCTCCTCAGACCCCACCTGGAGTCCTGTGTGCAGTTCTGGAGCCCCCAGCACAGGAAGGACATGGAAGTGTTGGAGGAGGTCCAGAGGAGGTCACCAAGATGCTGAGAGGGCTGGAGCAGCTCTGCTGTGAGGACAGGGTGAGAGAGTTTGGGCTCTGCAGTCTGGAGAAGAGAAGGCTTCAAGGAGACCTTAGAGTAACCTTCCAGTATCTGAAGGGAGCTACAGGAAGGCTGGGGAGGGACTATTGACAAGGTCTTGCAATGCCAGGACAAGGGGAATGGGTCTGAGGTGGCAGAGGGGAGATTTAGACTGGATGTTAGAAGGAAGTTGTTTGCAGTGAGGGTGGAGAGACACTGGCACAGGCTGCCCAAGGAGGTTGTGGATGCTCCCTCCCTGGAGCTGTTCAAGGCCAGGTTGGAGGAGGCCTTGAGTGAGCTGTACTAGTGGGAGGTGTCCCTGCTTATGGCAGGGGTTGGAACTGGATGATCCTTGAGGTACCTTCCAACCTTACCATTCTATGATTAATTCATATTTACAGTATTTTAAATTGTCATGCAAATATATATTGCAGTTTAATCTACAGTCATTGCTTTTGTAATTAGACATCTGGAAGCTGAAAATAGTCTTGATGTGACCTCAGATACCTCTTTGGATGTAGTCTACTTGGTTAATAGGTGTGATTAAATTGGTAGTAGAGCAGAGTGTGTCAGAGAAATATGTTTTTGGTAAACAGGACTGTGATTCAGACCTGGTGAGAATAAGGTCATTTAATCAAAATGAAACACATTGTAACTGTTCTTAGTTGTTAATTTTGGTGGCCACTGTGCAGGTTTAATGCAAAGTTTTGGGTTTGTGATAACTGACTCTGATAAAACTTATCCCCCAAAACAGCATCTCTGGGACAGATTCACAGATTACTCTGCGGAGTGTGGCCCTCTACAGTATTTAATTTTTAGTGTTCTGTTACTGTATGAGAACCTTTGAAGTCTGCAGAAGAAGCAAACAAGCACATGTACACGCACATACCCTCATACAAAATAACTTCTTCCCAAAGAAAAACTTGATCCACTTGTTGGATTTTTGATTAAATTAAGATAGAAATGTGTCCGTTTCACTTTGGGTTTTTTTTTCCCCTCCAAATCTGTTAAATTGAAAAAAATAGTAGTGATTTCTTTCTTTTTTTTTCTTGTAGAAGCAGGTCAAGGAATGAACAGGCTTTGCACTCAGACTTTGTTTTCCTCTGGCATGTCATCTGACTTCTAAGAGAAATACTGAACTGTAGATGTCAGCTGTGTCAGTGCACACAAATGCTCCATTTCCGCGTTCTTTCCCATGACTCTTGAGTTCAAAAGCTCCCTAGCTGCTTTAAAAAAATCCAACTTGATATAAAAGTAGTTGGTGCCTACCTTTTCTTTGTTTCTTCTGTAAGCTAAATTTGGTAACACTACGAAAGTTTCTTTGTTCCTTCTGTAAGCTAAATTTGTTAACACTAAGAAAGTTTCAGATATACTTTATGCCAAATGGAAAGAAACCAAGCACAATTTTATATATGCAAGCTTATTAGTCAGCAAACTTAGTATGATAAATCATAGAATCAATCAGGGTTAGAAGAGACCACAAGGATCATCTAGTTCCAACTCCCCCTACCATAGGCAGACACACCTCACACCCTATCAGGCTGTCTAGACCCTCATCCAGGCTGGCTTTAAACACCTCCAGGGATGGGGCTTCCACCACCTCCCTGGGCATGTTCCTGGCTGCCGTGCCACGTTGTGATGTGGGGATGGGGCACCCTGGAAATGGGTAGACCTTCTCCTCTGCTTTCAGCTGTGTTTTGATACATACTTCCTACAGTGTTTCAAACACAAGAAAGTGCTGTGTGTGAGTTCAGCTGGACTGAAAAATTAAAATCAAAGTCTGCCCTTTGATATATTCACTGAAGAAGGAAGTTTTATGGAAAACTTATCATTGCTGTGCATGAGCAGCAGAGCTCTGAGGCTATACTCACCCAGAGAGAAACATCCAGCTGTTGTGGGGCAAACATCCATTACTTGCATGTATTGACATTTCCATACTACACCACACCGCACAGACTTTCTGATATTTGCAACTTCATGAACATTAAGTAAAAAGAAAGCTTTCTAATGGTGTGCCAGTGATTTTCTGTTTTATCCTTTACAGAGGAACTCCTGAGATTGAGCTTTGGTATATCTGAAAAACATTGGTTTGAGTACTTGCCTAAGTGCTGTGTGTTGAATGGCATTCCTTTCAATTTTTCCCACATTCCCACATCTACTTCTTGTATGATTGTCCAAGGGTTCATCTCCAGAAGCAGTGGTGTGAGAGAGAAGCTGACTTCTGCACCTGTAGTAAACAAATGGGTTACTTGGGGGATCTTGTTCTGCCTGTGTGAAAGGCAGCCTTAGTGAGATCACTGCTGGAGCTGCATAGTAGCAGCAAGTGTCTAGGAGCAGCTCCCTAGGTAGGGACCATCTAAGCTGCAAGTGCTGTGCTGCTGACCTATGAAGCGCAAGTGTAAGGGCAGGGAATGCTTTCTTCTACAGTAAAGGGTGAAAGGGAAAGGTAGTTCATGGATCTGTTAATGTATTTACCTGAAAAATTGAGTAAAAATATTTTTAAGTTTGACCTAAAGGCTGTAATGCGCAGAGGTGTGCAGCAGAAAAGTGTATGACCTGTGCAAAACCACTTTGGTTCTTAGGGACTACAAGGTGGAGGCATGAATTTGGATATACTACTTTTCCAAGCTGCAGCACCTGTATATTTTAATACAGTCAGTACTACAGCAGGAGTGCTGCAGATAAAATGGGAACTAATTGGCCAAAAGGACAAATCTTGCATCTGTCAATGTAGTAGAAATTAAAAGTCAGCAACTACTGCAAGTTATAAGACAGTGTCACATTCACTTCATAGAATTTGCAGTCCAGTGACAGAACTAGCAGTGAAGTTATTTAATTTTCAGGTGACAAGGGAATAGGCTGTGGCAACAAACTTCAGAACTGTTTTCTTGAATGACATATAGATTAATTTCCAGTACTACAGAGGAAGGCCTTTTGAGAGTAAGGAGCAGTGCAGTAATGTTTTCAGATGGTAAAAAAATAGGTTATGTGGGAAAAAAAAGTGGCATCTAATTGTTGACAAATTTTAAATTACTTTCTTTAATTTCCTCCTTTCTTGAATGCCTTTTTGGTTCTCTGTACTTCTAAGTCTGTCCTTCAAGGACTGCAGATCCTGGAGGTACTGGAGAAATTCTGGAGGAAGGAGGACTTCCTTGGTTGGGGAGGATTTGGTTAAAGGTCATTTAGGCAAACTGGACACCCACAAATCCTTGGGCCATTATGGGATGTATCAAAAAATGCTGAGGGAGCTGGCAGATGTTATTGCTAAGCTAGCACTCATTATCTCTGAATACTCATGAGGAACAGGAGAGGTGACTGAGGACTAGAGGAAAGCCAGTGTCACTCTAGTTCTGAAAAAGAGCAAGAAGGAGGACCCAGGGAAATCTGGGCCGGTCTACCTCACCTCCAGCACTGAGAAAGGGGATCTTACCAATGCATATAAATCTAAAGATTATTGATCCAGAGAATGGGGTCAGACTCTTTTTGGTGATGCCCAGTAACAGGGCAAGGGGAAACAGGAACAAATTGAAACACAGGAAATTTCATCTGAACAGGAGGAAAAACTTCTTTACTTTTGAGGATGACATCTTACTGGCTCTGCAGGCAAAGTTTTGATTGTCAGTAGGATCTAAGGGTTTTTCATCTCCAAGATAATGAGAAATAAATGAAGTGACAAAGAGTTAAGAGTGATGAAAATTGAGAGTTAATGAATATTTGAGAAGCTTTCCACAGTCTCCTGAAACATTTTGAAAAGAAAGATTAAATAACGAATCACAGTGCATGGTGAAAAGGAATGGGGGTTTTGAGCTGTAGATGTAGCACGTGCCTTTTTTTAATGACTCTTTGAATCTACAAAGTTTTTTGGAAGTAAAATAACTAAGAATTGAGGCTCTCGTGCTATGACTCTGGAAAGTAGGAAGGAGCAAGGTCTTAGATCAAACTGAAGTACTGGCAACTTCTTCTAACGTGGAATGAAGTCTTTCTGTTGCTTCCTCCCAGCAAGTAGTATGATAAATACAAGCTTTGGCTTAACATTCCTTAAAAGCTGTTTGAGCAAATGATGATAACTTCAGATGTCAGAAGAAAGGCTATGATCTCTGGTTTCAAAAACACTTGCCATGGCATTCATGGAAGCCAAATATTTGTGGCTTTATGCAGCAAGTTGATCAGAGTTCTCAGGCAATGGAAGGATTGCCAACTTTCAAACCAACGTTATCTGAGTGGAATTTCAAGCCAACATTATTTTGTTAGAGGCAAGCATGATACTGAGATTTCATAATAGTGTGCAGTACTCCTTTCAGCTTTTGCACTTAGCTTGGATTATTGCTCTTGAAGAAAGTGCAAAATAAGATTGTATTGTATGCTTGTATTCCAGAATGGTCTACACTGCTTCAAAGGAAACAGTACCAGTTTTGTGCTTAAAAGTGGTAACTTTGGACAGGAATATTATTTACTATCTTTTCATTGTACCTAGGGGTTTACCATACTATCTTTTAATTGAAGACAGGTAATGGGAGACCTATTCCTATTGCCACAAAGAGTTTTTACAGAAGATGGTGTGCTGGTTTGAGGCCAATTGGAATATTGGAATGAAAAAAAGATAGATTATAGGTTGTGAAAAGCAAACACTGGTGATGTCTGCTTCACTCATAGGCTTGCTGAGATGTATAAGGACAAGGACACAAATACAGAGAAGACACACAGAGAGAGTCTTATCTCTGTCTGTCTGGGAGCTTCTGGCCTCTCTGCTAACCTAACTAACCACTCTGCTTCTAACCTCCCTGGCTGATCCTCCAAACTCACCTTGCATGTAAGGCAGACCCTGGGGTAAGGCGGAGGTGTGGGAAGAAGGTGGAAGGGTGGTTGGGAGCTCCTCCTGGGATCTCTGATTTCTGGGAGGGGGATTGTGTTTGTGTGTTACCTTTAACTTGTATATGTCTGTAACTATTCCTGTCTGTTGTGTCTATCTCTGCTTGTACATTGTGCTAAGCTGCAAATAGAGCTTCAGTCCTTAACTTCCAGCTGGCTGAGACTAGTCGGGGATTTTTCATAGCGGGGGGGTGGGTAGGTGGGTCCCAAACCATCACAGATGGAAACAACTCTTTTGCTGAAGTTACCATTTTTCCTGATAAAACTCTTAAGACCCTCAAGAAACACAAATGATTGCACATGTAGTTTTGGTCATTCCTGTTTGTTTGTTTAGGATATGCATTTTGGATTTCTATCTAACTTTGCCTATTTTTTGTTAAAATTTGCTTACAAGTGAACTCAGAGAATCACTGACCTGACTGCAAGTTTACTTCTTCAGGAGTACATCTGCTTGGCTAACATGTCCCTAAATAACTTAGTAAACTTACCTTGCTAATCCATCTTACCTTCTTGGGTGCTGACCAATTTAAATCCATTTTAATCAAGAAATTGAAAATCTCAAAGTTGAGTCCCATGAGTCTCATGGAAGTCATTACTTGGATAGCTGAGATAAATACTGTAAGGGAAAAGATTTTGCCTTTCTGTGAGAGGCGATTCCATACTAGTTCTGGCACTTTTTCTTACATGTAATTTGTGATGTACCTTATGTAGCTTTTGATCAGAAAGTTTTCCAGTTCTATTTCATAGAAAGAGGAGTTTTCAATGAGGAAGCAACCTTCGTTTCTGTGATTAGAATCTGACATCACCAGAGGTTTGCTGAAGAACTTAAGGAACCTAACAGCTTCTGCTTCTGAGTGTATGTCAATATTAAAGTGTGATGTAATTGCATTTTTTGGGTGGCAAACCAGCTCTGTTTTGTGCCTTTTAAAAAGCACACATTATTGGCTGTAGCATTGTACTTACAGAGTGTATGGAAGACACATCTGATCAAGAAAAACAGTCCCCCAAAAACTTAAGTCTGGAGTCTCTAGGAAATAAGACAATGATGGCACTTCATCTTGCAGTATACTTAGTTTGTAAGCTACGTGTTTCATATACTCTGGGGGGTTTTCATCCTTCTGTATGATAATAAAATATGTTTTTTAAAGCAAGCTTCACGCAAGTTTCTCCCTCCAATCTTTAAGTTAGGGCAGTTTCAAAATATCACATTGTACCAGGTTAGGGTGGATCCCTCCCCTGGTAGAACAAACTCACCACAACACGTAGTTTTTTTCTTTTTGGTTTTGTTATGAAGTCAAGAAAAAAAAAAGAACAAACTTATTTCTTCTAGTTTAAATATAACAGTATAGGGAAGAGAAAACAAGAAAATTATTACAAATCGATATAATAACCTGCGGGAAGACGGGGAAGGGGTCAAGCGGCGGCGAAAGCAGCAGCAGCAGCAGCAGCCAAAACAGCAGCAGGGGAAGATAGCAGCAGGCGCAGGCGAAGCAGCCGAAGCAACAAGGGGAAAGTACAAGCTGTGCTTCCCAACATAAAGCTCTTGATGCTCCAATGAAATTATATTAACTTATCTATTGTTGCCATTATATAGCCTATCCCCAGAACATTCGCCTTGCAGCTTCAACCTCCAAGGTTTCTCTGTTGTTTTTTTTTTTGTTTGTTTTGTCTGGGGTAGGAATTTAACCCAAACGGCCACACACATGTCCAATTGTTTGGCCTCAGAGACATTCTGGATGGCAGGCAGACCTGAGACTGTCACGAAACAGTAGTATGTGGGGAAATGGGCATGGTTTGGGGAGTTGCAAAGTTCTGAACTTTGATACATGGACTCAGTTGTAATGTGTAGCTTTAGATGTGGAACATTGTGCTTTTTACATCCATCTTCTTCACTTGAAAATGTAAGTGCATTGTTCGTTGACAATTATTAAGTCATTAAGCACCTTAGTAAATATTTACTGTTAGTATCTACTGACAATAGTGTGTGGACTAAGAGGTTTGTTAAGTAGAAAGAACAAAGAACAATGAAAGCTGAAACAGGCATTTTCTCCTGCTTCCTACTTTTGTAAAAAACTTAGCTTTTGGAGATCTGAGACTCTCTTATCTCAGGGTGCTGAGCGTTTCTTTTGATCTTTCCTTTAGGCTGGCAAATAAGCAGGACAGAGAAGGAGCTCTGTCAGAAGCAGGTATTATTGAGTCCTTGTCTCTGGAAAAGCTTGTCAATGAACACAAGTGTCTTTGTCAGATTGTAAGTACATCTTAAGATGCTTCTTTTTCCAATTTATTTGTAAAGCTTGCAGTAAGGTAGGAGATTGTGCTTCACAGTGTAAAACAGAAACTAAATCCCTGCAATCTCAATAGAGTAATGTACCTGTTCTACAAGCATTTCCACTCTTTACCTTGTAGATCTGTGATCTATGTTTGGTCAAAGGGCCATAATCCATTGTAATTACAGAGACATGGTGGAGTGGCTCACATGACTGGGGTGTTGTCATGGACAGCTATTTTCAGGAGAAATGGACCGACAAGGCAAGGTGGTAGAGTTGCTCTTTATGTGCGAGAGCAACTGGAATGTACTGAGCTCTACCTAGAGAGGAAAGAAGGTGTTGAAAGGTTATGAGTGAGAATTAAGTGGCACAGAAATGTGAGTGAAGCTGTTGTGGGTGTCTACTACAGACCACCAAACCAGGAGGATGTCTATGAGTCCTTCTACAGACATCTGGAAATAGCCACAAGATCACATGCCCTGGTGTTCATCGATGAGTTTAGTCATCCTGATATGTGTTGGCAAGGCTACACAGCAAGGCATGCTGAGTCCAGAAGACTCTTGCAGTGCTTTGTTGGTAACTTCCTGATGCAGGTGATGGAGAATCCAGTGAGGAGAGATCTTGGACCTTGTATTAACATATAAAGAAGGTCTGGTGGGGACGTGAAGGCTGGGAGCAGCCTTGACAATAGTGACCGTTGTCCGGAGGCACAGTGGACCACAGTACAATGCAATATGAATTCCAATGAAGCCATTTAATGTATAATTTCAGGTTACATATATAGGGAAAGCCTACATATGAGTGAGTCCTTCACTCATTGGTGCTTTTGTCAGTGGTGTTTTCTGTACTGGTTTTCAGGTAGGACGTGATCCATTTGGTGGTACCCACTCTGTTTCACTACCTGTAACAACACAAGCATAGCCCTGAACCCAAGTTATTAGTCCACAGGGTCCCTCCCATGACTCATCATGACCATTTTTAATCATTACTTTAACTTGTTTTTTCTGTATTTGTTCTAAAATTCTGGATAGTCCACTCCCGTGAGTGACCATTGGGGAAACCAATCGATCTTTTGTTAGTCTCAAATAGTTCATTACATATACAACCTCGTACAATCTGTCCTGGAGGCCCCATCATATCTTCCCCCTTTTTTTTTTGTTTGATTAAAAGCTTCTTCAATGTATGATGCATGCATTCTGCCATAACTTGGCCAGTGGGTTGATACAGAGCACCAGTTTCATGTTTCACCCCCATTTTTGCAGACATGTTTTAGTAACATGGGCTGTGTAGCCTGGACCATTGTTTGTGTGAATTGCTCAAGGTATACCCAAAACTGGCAAGGCAGATCAGAAATGATGCTGAATGTGTTTCACAGATTCCCTGGATTGAGCTGTGGGCGATGTAGCCAGGGAGAAGCAGTTTAGGCAAACGTGGACATATGTGACTTGTCTGAATTCAGGGACATGAGTAACATCCATTTGCCATATTTCCAGTGGTCCCAGACCTCTAGGATTAACTGCAGCGAAGGGGCCCAATGTATGTTGCTGACAGTCTACAGGTGACTGTATGATGCCTTTTGCATCAGCATCCAAGAGTGCAAATTGGCGCTTCAGGACAGTTGCTGATTAATGGAAAAATTCGTGAGACTGTCTTACCTGAGCAAAGGACCCTGGAGGAAGACCGGCCCCTGCTGGCGCCACCGGGTGGTTGGCCCCGTTATTACCTTCTGATAAAAACCCTGGTAGAGTGCTGTGACTTCTGATGTGGGTAATGAAGTATTTATGTCGTCTTTGGCCTAGCTGATGCCACAGGTGGTGAAACAAAGAGAAGTGAAGTTGTGAATCAGCTTCTTTTAGCAGCGCTCGCTCAAGTCAGGTCACCACATCTACTACATAAAAAGAGTCACAAACGACATTAAGTGGTACTTGATTGAAACGTTTGAATGCTCTAATGACAGCATGGAGCTCGAGTAACTGAGTTGAACCTTCAAGATCTCATAGGATCTCTTCCTCCCACCCTGAAGGAGTTCTCCATGTGAGTGCAGCTTTTTTGCGTTTACCCCTGGCATTGGTAAAAACCGTAATGCCTGAGACAGGGGTGGGCCTCCATAAAGGGATCTCTTCCACTTTTAGTTCTGTCCAAAATGTCATCACCTGTTGAGGGGGGTAATGCACTTTGATCTCTCCCTCAAAGTTTAAAAGAGCAATCTGCTACTAGGGGTAGCACAACATACTCGCTACTGAAGTTTCTGCGATAGGCTTTCTCGCTTTGACAATTAAGCTAGCAAAGGCATTAACCTGGTGACTGTTGACCTTTTTTGGCTGCACTGAGAGATCCACTCAGTGAAAACTAGGGGTCTTTCTCTTGTACCCATTGCATGATTAGGGCATAAGGGTGACTGTCGTGGTTAATAAACATTATTCCTAAGGGAAAATTTGGGTCCCATCGGTGGTTCTGTTGAACTTCCTCTTTTTCTGTGATAGCATCAAGGGCTCTCTGTGTTTCTACATTGACTGAGCATGGGGCATCCAGTTGATATCCCCCTTGTAGCAGGCAAATTAGTGGTCGAAGGTCTGCACTGGTTATACTGACGCAAGGTCGGATCCATTGTATTTATCTTACTGTTTTCTGAACATAGTTAAGAGTCTTGATAGTAAAGTTTATTTTAATTTTCTGAGGTCTCATTTCTGTTTTAGAGATTTCCCACTGTAGGTGTTTCTAGGAATCTGTCCTCTGTACTTTTTTCAGGGTTTCTCAGTTTTTCTGACAAAATCACTCTGGATTTTATTTATCCATTAAGTCCTTAAGAAGAAGTCAAACATTCCTTTCATTAATTGAAGCCAAGCTGTTTTTCTTGCGTCTCATTTTTCCCATTTTACCAGATCTATATAGCATGGACTATTTTAAAACAGCACATACATATTTAAGACTGATAAATTGTATTTATGTACAGCTGTGTAGATATGGAAGTGTAAATTACATAGCAGGTATATATGTGTCATGGATTGAGTTAAACCATTACAATATGTAGCAGCTTTATATGTATGTGTCTAGAGATACACAAGCAAATGTGCTTACTGTGCAGTTTTCTATTGTTTTATAATAGTATTAGGAATAATAAAATTTGTTAGAGCTAATGTGATTTGTATCTTGTCCAAAGAGCACCTAAATTTACAGAAAGGCAAATTAATTTGCCATGCTTCTCAGTGTTTTGCAAGCTTCACGGTAACCAGTAATTGTTTTGCTGATTGCTTATTTTCAGATCATGGAATTTGATCTGAAGCACAAGTAATTTCCCTGTCCTTACATTTACAGGAGCCTTGCTCAGCGATCATGGGCTGTGGGAAAAAGATAGATAAATCCATAAAAAAGGGTTTATATTGGCTTCTGTATATCATAGCAAAAGATTTTGATGCCCTAAATGAGCGCATTCAAAGAGACACTACAGAACAAAAAGCATATGAAGAACAGCAGAAACTGGAACGAGCTGAGCGGGTGAGAAGGATACGAGAAGAAAGGTACTTTGTAATTTCTCTTGCACTCTCATTCCTCCCTTTCTCTATGACTCTTCCTTCCTGTACCTTATGGGAACCAAGCTATCAGGATTTAAAATTTACAAGCCAAGAGTTTCCATATTAAAAGTACAGACCTGAATGTCAGAGCTTCTTCAAGGCCTACAGGTTTTTGCCTGCTTAATTTCCTTTATTTGCTCTATGCTGGAAGTGTACTGTGAATGAGAACTGCAAGGTGGTTGTGTAGGGGAATACCGTGCATGAAATTGACATGTGAGCAATTCAACCTGTGCTAACTGCTAATTGTGAACTGAACTGTTTCACTGCCTGCATGAAGGTTCATGTGGAGGGCAAGGACACCAGCTGTGAGCTGCCACCAGGGAAATGGACAACAACAGGAAGATCAAAGCAAAAGCAAAGACTTGTGCAAAGCATTTGAACAGATAATGATGAACCAATTGCTTAATGCCACAGAGCTTGTGCCTTAATGATTTGGACCAATTGCTTAACAATGAACCAACCCACATAGACTGTTAGAAAGTATGTAAGTGTATGATCATATTCAATAAGAGGGCATTGTTTAGATCATATTGGTCTGTATAGCTTTGTCCAGGAGCTTCCGCAGTGGTTGTTGCAGAATAAACTTAGCCTCGCTAAAATAATTAGGGTACTAACCTTAAAAAAAAAATAAAAAATTAATCTTGTTACCTTCATATGTGTTCTAAGGTAAAGTTTTGGTAGCTTATGTTATACTTTGTAACCCAGGTGCAAATATCAAACACTAGATGTGGATTTTTTTCAGTGCTATCCTTAATAAACTTCAGGATATCCATCAGGTGAGGCATGGAGAGACTTAATATGATGCAGAGACGGGAAGCAGGACAAATTATTTATTACTTTCTTTCAAAACATCTTTTGGTCAGCAGCAGCTGACTGTGCTTCCTTTTACTGACTGATGTGGATCATTTTACTGGAACATTCTTAAAACAATTCATTGAGCAACCTTGTCCCTCTGTCTGCCCTATACATGCAGAGATTTGTGAGTCTTAGTTACTGTGTGAAATACCTGTGAAATGACTTGGCTTGCACTCAGGATGATTCAGTTTACTTTATCAAGTAAATAAGCATTTTTGAAACACCTGGAATTTGTCATGGTCTTCATACATATTTCACAATGATGAAAAAATACGTACATTGGTACTTTGCCAGGTATCTGTGCAAAGGCAAAACCCTCTGACCACATTGGATTGTGTTGGGTTTGTGCCACACCAAGAAGTTTATCAAGGAGGACTGATGCTGAAACATGTCTCAAAGAGGTTATCTCATAATGTGGGCATTTTCCGTGTATTCTGTCCCTGCTCAGTGATCTTGATGACATTTGTCCACTGAAAGAATTGGTTGGATCTGAATTAGATTAAATGTTTAAAAGTTTTATTAAACTTCTTGTGTCTCAGAGGAAAGCTAACATAACTTCTGCTCAGTTACTTGTAGTTGAGGGCTTGTTTCAGTTATAAGAGATAGCATTAACTCTTATTTTCCTGTTTTGTGTCAAATCAATTGTTTTACTGTAACAAACACATTAATCTTGATTTGGGTATAATTATGTTTCATTCTGTCTTTTAGTAATCCCCTAGGCTGCTTTTTATTCTGCACTTGCAGCTGTAAATTAGGTGTAATAGTGACTGCCTGTGCATGTAATAGTGACTGCCTGCAAGTACCATCAGATCAATTGATGAACAGTGTTTGATCATCATATCCTTTATTAATGATGTATTATTCAGTACATAGTAATTTTAATGCTTATTGCGTAGACATTTCATACATAAAAAATAATTAGTGCTGGTGCAACAACAGTGTACTGAGCATTTGGTGTGCTTCTGAACTTTTCTAATTGAAGCAAATGTGATTCCTAACTGTTACTACAGCAACCGAGCAGTCCAGCATATTAAAATTTCAGTGTGTTGCTGAACAAGGAAAACCTTCCAGTCAGAGATGTATTCTTCACATATCCTGTCCTCAGAAACTCCTCCTGCTTCCTGATAAAGCATTTCAACACACAGCAGCATATGTTTTTACCTCTACCATAACACATACTTGTGCTTTATTAATATTAGCTTGTCATTGTAATTTCTGTGGAATGTTTTTGAAAATATAGAAACATACTGTAAAAAACAGCTGGCATAAATTGGAGGGTGAGTTAGATGACCTAATACGTGTTCTATATTATGTAAAATGTGTGGCTTATCTTCGTCATAATTATTTGTTCATTCTTTCTCTTTCCCCTCTCTGCTTCCTCAAAAAAAAACCCAAACCAAAAAACAAACCCACAAACTGGCTAAATAATCACAACATAAACTGGACAACAACAAAGGGAAAGAGAAGAAGGAAATGTGCCTGATGAGGAAGACCTTGATCCTGGGAAGTCTGAAAACCCCTTCCAGCCTATATCTGCTGTAATCTCTGAGGTATGAAAATGTGTATGAAAATTTACTAACAAATGTTTGAGAGGTAATGAGAAAAATGGTTCATTTAAAATCACAGAATTACAGAATGCCAGGTTGGAGCCCAAGGATCATCTGGTCCAACCTTTCTGGGCCATAGTTTAGTTCAAATGAGATGTCCCAACACTCTGTCAGCCTGAGTCTTGAAACTGTCCAGTGCAGGCGAATCCACTATTTCTTCTGGGAGACTATTCCAATGTCTAACTGTTCTCATTGTGCAAACTTTTCTTCACAGGTCTAATCAGGATCTCCCCAGGAGTAACTGGTACTCATTAACCCTTGTCTTTTCCATGTGACTCCTTGTAAAAAGAGAGTCTCCATCCTCCTAGTAGCCATTGTTTATGTACTAGTACATGGTGAAAAGGTCTTCCCTAAGCCGTCTCTTCTCAAGGCTAAACAAATCCAGTTCTCTCAGCCTTTCTTTTTCCTTCTATTGGAAGTCTTCCAGTTCTTTTAATCATTCTCATGGCCTTCTTTGGACAGTTTCCAACCTGTCTGCATCTTTCAGGTACAGCAGGGACTAAAACTAAATGCAGTACTCCAGGTGTGCTCTGACAAACATTGTGCACAATAAAAGCTTTACATCTGCTGGTAATGCCCTGATGATGCAGCCCAGCATCCTGTTGGGTTGCTTTGCTGCTGCAGCACACTGCTCACTCGTGCTGAGCTTGTTATCCATCAAGAAACCCCAGATCCCTTTCCATAGGGCTGCTTTCCAGCCAGCTTGATCCCAGTCTGAGCTGCACTTCTGGGTTATGTATTCCCAGGTGCAAGACCCTACAATTGTCCCCACTGATCTTCATAAGGTTCTTGAGAGCCCACTCCTTCAGCCTGTTCAGGTGTTTTTGGAGGGTGGCTCTCCCTTCCAGTGTGTCAACTTACTCATTTTGGTCTTACCTGCAAACCTCATCAGGGTACTCTTGATCCCAACATCCAGATCACTTATGCAGGTATTAAAGTGTTTGGCCCAATGTCAGTCCCTGGGGGATCCCAGTTGTGACTGGTTGCCAGTTTAAGAAAGAACTGTTTACTACCAGCTTCTGAGTATAGCCTATCTAGGCCATAATATGTCAGTGTCTCTAGGAGGAGGCTGTCAAGGACTGTGTCAAAAGCCTTGGAGACATCCAGGTCTCCAATGTCACCCTGCATCAACCCAGCAAGTTACTTACTTTTACTTTATCATAGAAGACAATCAGGTTCATCAAGCAAAATTTCATAGAATTATAGAATAGTAAGGTTGGAAGGGACCTCAAAGGTCATCTAATTCCAACCCCCTGCCATAGGCAGGGACACCTCCCACTAGTACAACTCACTCAAGGCCTCATCCAGTCTGGCCTTGAACACCTCCAGGGAGGGAGCATCCACAACCTCCCTGGGCAACCTGTGCCAGTGTCTCACCACCCTCACTGCAAACAACTTCCTCCTAACATCCAGTTTCAATCTCCCCTCTGCCACTTCAAACCCATTGCCCCTTGTCCTGTCACTGCAAGACAGGACAAAATAGTCCCTCTCCAGCCTTCCTGTAGCCCACTTCAGATACTGGAAGGCTACTCTAAAGTCTCCTGGAAGCCTTCTCCTCTCCAGGCTGCAGAGCCCCAACTCTCTCAGCCTGTCCTCACAGCAGAGCTGCTCCAGCCCTCTCAGCATCTTGGTGGCCTCCTCTGGACCTGCTCCAACACTTCCATGTCCTTCCTGTGTTGGGGGCTCCAGAACTGCACACAGGACTCCAGGTGGGGTCTGAGGAGAGCAGAGCAAAGGGGCAGAATCCCCTCCCTTGCCCT
>VWZE01016042.1:561-16247 GCA_013396675.1 Eubucco bourcierii
CAGCCCTCTGATCATCTTTGTGACCTTCCTCTGGACCCACTCCAACACTTCCATGTCCTTCCTGTGCTGAGGGCTCCAGAACTGCACACAGTACTCCAGGTGGGTCTGGTGTATTTTTCAAGCTGTCCTAATTTAATAGGGACCTATTCCAAAGCATTTTCATGTGACATAAGTGTTCATGATGTGCTGTTAGGGACTCAGATGGAAGTCAGGTTCTGGCACATCTTTTCTTGGTTCTCCATGGGTTTTCCTCATTCTGACTTACTTTTTGAGAAGAGAGGAAGAAGGATCTCAGATAAGTAACATGCAAAGAAAAACTTATTCCAGAGGTGCATCTTTAATTTTTAAAACCTACCAACTCTTACTGTTCTGTTTCACACTTTCTGCAGTATCTTAAATAGTGAATGATGGGATGCCAGATGTTTCACTTAGCTCAGTTTGAGGTCTAGTTTAAACCAAAATGTTATAAAACTCAATGCTCTTTCATGATGGAATTCAGGTAGAGCTTCAGTAAATGCAAGGCACAGGCAGATGATGGAAGAATCGAAGCATGTGAACTGGATTTTTCAAATAATGCTATATTTTATTTAAAGCCAATATTAAGTTGTGAGTCTAACTAGTGATTGTTTATTAATGTGCAGCTATACTGGAATCATACTGCTATCCTGCCCATAGTCAACTGATGTTACTTTAAAAATTACTCAAGAAAAAAACTCAACTCAAAAACATGAGTTTATCAGCTTTGCCCAGCTGGCAGGCAACCTCTCAAATTCGGTGATGTACCTGCTGATGTCTTGACTTCAAAGTACATACTCTGAGGTCAGCTTTCCCCACCAGAGATCCCGCCCCCCTCCTCGCTTTCATGGGTTTCCTAAGCATTATCCCCATAATAGATTTGTTTTGACATTGGAATACACAAGAATTTAAAATGTGATAGATAAAGAAATTAAGAAAAAAATCAATTTTTGTGTTTCTTTAAAAATCACAGATCCCTGTTTTCTGTCTTTTCACACTACTGGCAATTCAAATCTTCTTTACTTCAAAATGATATGAATTATCAGAGTAGCAAAATAGTCTTACAATAAGGAACTGAAAGGTTAAGCAATTGAGGAATGAGGCTTTTAGCATGCTCTAAACAACCTGTTTTGCAGTACATTACCCCAGGTATTCTGGTGGTGGCAAAGCAGTTATCCTAAAAGGGAAGCAGTTTTGTTACACCAGGCTATTGAAATGCCTTAGCACTGTTGGAGGAAATGCCACATTTCCTAGTGAAACATTAAGAAGGGAACTAGAAGCGTTTTTGACTAATGGCAAATGTGGGAGAGGAAGCCTGCAATCTTTCTGAAAGCTCTGGTTGTTAAGGATCTTAGAGGGAAAAAATGATGGGTTAAAAACTGAATTCATCACACATGACAGACAGCTGTGAATAATCATCAAGAAGCTCTGTAAAACAGAAATATCAGTTCAGCTCTACTCAAACCAGGATGGGTACAAGAAGCAACTCCAGGTTGTTTGCTTTGCTGATAGATTGTCTCTAGTTGGCTTGTGTAGGTTAACTAACTATGCAACTCTTGTTGGTGTCCCAATGTGTTTCATGGAGACATACTCATACCTTCACAGAATTTTAACATGACAACCAAGACCTTCTGGCTCCAGTTGTGACCTGAGATGTGGTGGCATTGCTTGTCCCTATCCCCTCTCCCTTAGCCTGAGTTGGACTCTACTGTATTAAAACAAACATTTACAGAATCTCAACTGCTCATTAATAGTTGGAAAGAAAATAACTTCATTAGATTGTAATCAGAAACTTGATTACAATACAGAAACATGAACTGTCAAGGAGATGCTTTTGCTGAACACTAGCGGTGTAATTAAACTTTTTTTTTTTTTTCCCAGACATCTACAGCTCAGTGAACCACAATTTATTAGTTTTGAAGACTTCAGATTACTTCAGTCTTTGTTTATCAAATGAAGGGATGGATGCATAATCTTAAAAGCAGCAATAGACATCACACATATGAAAATTCTAACAATGACAGCTAGTAAATTGTAGCTTCTTTAAGCCACAAAGTAAAATTGACTTAAGCTTTTGCATCACACTATCCTGCTTTCCTAAAAAATATTTTGTCTTTGTCCTCTAATATGTAATGACTGTGGGATCTTCAGCTAGATGAGTCTTCAGGTTGGGTTCTCAACATCTTTATCCGTTTTTCCAGCCTCTCCATCCATTCATTTCTCAGCCTAAGGACAGAAACATGCATCAGCTTTCCCCTATATTTTTACAGGCAACAGATTTATACTGTTTAGGTTTCCCACCAGAGCTGTTCTTCGGTGCTTTTGCCCAGTTGTCATGCAAACCGTCCTGCCTCTTCAGAGTGCTTTGCTGGAAGGCATTTTAAGAATGGCTCTTAAATCCCAGTGAAGGCTCACCTGAGCTTTGTGATTCATCTTCATCTCCAGTGCGCTCTCTCTCAATTGCCTCCATGCGCAGGAGTGACTTGTCAACTCCACCACCGGAGACTGCCTACTGCCACCTGCTGGGTAGCATCATCCAACATTTCCCCAGTCTCTCTCCTCAAAAATCCTTTTAAAAAAGTACTCGCATAGACATCCCTGATAAATATTTGACTGGGAAACACTGTACGTGCTGAAACACGTTAGACTCATAGCAAACAGTTTTAGGGAGCAGGTGCCACTATATATTTTTTTTTTCTCCTTTGCAATTATATACCATAGAAAGACATTCCCTGAACTAGAAAAGATAGGAATTTCACAGCTAAGGAGTTGAGATATTGAGATAAGGTTAGTTACAAATGGTTAAAACATGCTAGAGATTAATTTCAATGTTTCTTCATCCAAAGTTATTAATGCAAGCCCATCCTTGCTCTTATTTTTTCAAACATCAGTCCAAAAAGAGTTATAAGAAAGAGTGAAAAAAACCCCAACCAACCAGTCTCATTGAATGATCTCAAGACAAAATATCCACCTTTTCATGTACCTTCAACTTGTGGGAACTTCATGTGAGGTAAAACCTTACTGATAACTGCTGCAGAGTGGTCTTTTCCTTGTAGCTCATTAAAGTAAATGTAACTGATGTGTGATAGTTGCCTTGGTCTCAATTAGTACACTTTGACTGTTTATTATGGATTTACTTTATGCAGTGTAAGACTTCTTAATGAATACAACCTATAGTCTTGTGAAAACAAGACTGTGGAGAAAGAAGGTGGGTCAGCTACACATCTGTGCTAGCTCTGCTATGAACAGAAACTTTGATGTTCAGGGCAACCCTCTACTGATATAAGTTGCCAGAAAATTTCCCATTTTTAACCCATTTGTGGAACAAAAGTGAATTATTCTCTTGACCTGTGAAGCCACTAGAATGTCAATTTGTGAAGATTTATTAATTTTCTAAAAAGCAAATAAAATTGTTTTCAGCATTCATTGCATGACTGAAACACAGGTATCACTTTTCTTTAATAAATATTTGCAATGCAAACTCAAATAACCCTTTCCAGATGCAAAGTACCCACTTTGTCAGAGCACTTCTTCGCTGACGTTCTTTTTCAATTTGCAGATACCGAGTTTGTTCTTCAATAGTCTTTTCCCAGAAGTTTCTCAGATCGCTGGTTTCACATCCCCGCACTTCGTGTCGTATGTATTGGCTATTCATTTTCTCTAAAGGAGAAATCTGAAACAACCATATGAAGAGTTACTTGTTCCTCATCTGATTTCATGGCTAAAGCACATTCTAGATGTTTTGGATTTTAACAGTGTTAGGGTCACACATTAATTGCTTTGTCAGATTAGGATAACACTGGGTATGGTTTGTTATTTAAGTTTGTAATTCCTTCTACTGACACTTGAGGATATACTATGTGCAATGATTAGACTTCTTGTTCATCTCAAATATCTCTCATTTCCATCTGCCTGTGACCTTTACTGTCACAATGCAGGACAGTTCTGTTGTATTCTGTAGTTTGAAGATTAACGTGCTTTTTGCTGTGCTTACAGATCGAAAGAAAAAGATTAAAAAATCACCTGATCTAGTAGGTTTTTTCCCCCTTATTGTTTATGTGTCTAAAAAGTGATAAAGTGACTGTTGTAGGTTAAGGTTAATACAGTGAAGAAAAAGAACTCTCATGATTTGCTGTTAATCATGACACCATAGCTTTATCTGGGAATGGAGAAGGTTTACTTAAATGTACAGAGTTTTACAAGATACTGACTTGCAAAAGCAACCTTGCTTGTTAAACATTTCTCTCCCTCTCTGTAGTTTTCAAAACAGAGCAAATTCATTGAATACATTTATATATTTCCTCCCATTCTTTATTTCCTTCTTCATTTAGTGTCATCCTAAAAAGAAATTTCAGAGTGAATCTTATCCTAGGAAAAGAATATCTGTCTCAAGATGACCCTTCATGGGCAATACTTAAGCTCCTGTATCCCACATTACAGCTAGAAAATCATATAATTACTTTTCAAAACTTCATTAAATCTGAAACAAGTATATTAATGCTGCTTTCCAAATTACTGTGTTTTCTCGTAAACATGCCATTACAATATTTTCCAGAACATTTAATTTTTTTAAGACTTATTTAAAGCTCTTTCATGCATTGTTTGAATTCATGACAATTATTTTTAATTTATTTTAATCAAAGCCATAGAGAGATAGTAAACAAGCCTCTCAAGGTTAGCTTGGAAAAGCTTGAAGAAACTGCTACCATTCCCCTGCTGGGCATCATAAGAAAAGCACAACTGGGAACTGGTGATCTTTACATAATTTAATTTGGATATTTGATTGTTTTCTGAAAAACTGTGAGGTGCAGTATATAGACTCTATGACCAGAGAACCAAAGTGTCCAGTCTGAAATGGTCCCATTCCTAGGGAAATTTCCCTGTGACACCTCTGTTATTCCCTTTAAAATCTCCATATACCATCTCAAGGCATCCAAATGACGGAAGCACAGTATCTGAGCCTGACATTTTCAGGAGAAATTTACTGAGCACTTTTTCAGGTTCTGAACAAGTCATAACCGGATGTGTAAGTGGCGGCATCAGTCTGTAATAGGAACTGAAAATACAGTTAAACACCTTTAACTGTGCTAAGGGATAACCAATTCCAGGTCAAAAGTTCTTTTATTACAAGTATATGTTTTTAGAATATGTACTCTATAAATACCCACACATATATTCCCAACTCAAATATGTCTTTCCAAGTAACGGTTACTACAGTTTTAACTTTCTGAGCACAGAGAAAAAAATTAGAAATTTATGAAAATAATACAGTAACAGTCATGTGGAGAAGACTTTCCATTCTAGCAATTAATCTCTGACAATGGTAATATTTCTGAATAGAAGCAGGTAAAGTTCCCAGGTATACCTGGGGGTCCAAAATAAACTGCCAGGACGCAATGTCTCCAGGTTTCTTTAATTAGAAGTGATGTTAATGCATAATAACTTCATCCTTCTGAATAGTTATGAATTCCTGTTAATGTACTGTAGCTGTGTCCTTTCTCTATTTGTAAGGGCAAACATGCGTCCTGTTCAGGAGAGGCGAAGTTGTAGAGCTCATTGCCATGAGGTACAACTGAGCTTAAGCATATACTCTCAGAATGCATATATCCTTTACTGTTTTTAAATGCTCTACCCCTCAGTTGGAGTGCATGTAATTTTGGTGCTGGATGGAATCTATTTTATAGATGTGTCTCTTGCAACACCCCTTCACACAGCAAAAATCCCATAGAAAAAATTTATAAACTCAGTAAAAGAGAAGTTCAGGATTAGCTTTCATTGTTAATTCTCTTATGCTGGCAGTACTTAGAAGAATGTTAGAACCCTTTGAGACTACAAGTGTGTATAGTACTACATATTATAGGTTTGAGTGGGGCGGGGTTTTTTTGCAGAGTAGGCAGGAGCTGATGCTTCTCTCTGTTTATTCTTTGTGAATTTTTATTTGTGTGTGCTTGCTTAGACACACCAAGAGCATTTTCTAAGCCTATCCTTTTATTTTGCATTAATGTGGGTACCTTAGTCTTGGATTTTCTCTTGGTCCCTAATCTTGGATCTTGGATATGTCGTTTATCTTCTGCTTCTGCAGATGGCAAAGGTTAATTGATGTTTGCTTCGAGATCATGTCTGGGGCTGCATACCAGTTTCAAGTCTAACCTAGATTGTCACGTTATGGGTAAAACTCTTTGGGGGCAGAAGAAAGCACTTTGGTTTAATCTCCTACACCCTTCTGTTGGGGCTCTTCAGCCTGGAGAAGAGAAGGCTTCGAGAAGACCTTATAGCAGCCTTCTAGTATCTGAAGGGAGCCTACAGGAAGGCTGGGGAGGGACTATTTACAAAGTCTTGTAATGACAGGACAAGAGGTAATGGGTTTAAACTGGCAGAGGGAAGGTTTAAACTGGATGTTAGGAGGAAGTTCTTTCCAGTGAGGGTGCTGAGATACTGGAACAGGTTGCCCAGGGAGACTGTGGCTGCTCCCTCCCTGGAGGTGTTCAAGGTCAGGTTGGACGAGGCCTTGAGTGACCTTGAGTGAGAGGTGTCCCTGTCTATGGCAGGGGGTTGGAACTAGATGATCTTTGAGGTCCCTTCCAACCTTACCATTCTATGATTCTGTCTGTGTACCAGGTTGCGTAGTGCAGTCTGTATCATGACTTAAGCCTAAACCTTGGAGCTGCTTGTGAGGAACATGAAGAGAAGGTTCTCACAGCTCTTTCTGATTGCCTTGCTTGGTGCCCAGTTACAGATCTGCACCTCTTAGAGCTGACCTAGAGCACCAACCTGGAAACAGGGGAAGTCTGGTATGGTTGTTCTGACATACACAGATCCCTAACACTGTTCTGGGCCCTTTCAAAAGTTAAAATTAGTGTATCTCATCAGCAAAGATGAGTTGCTTTGAATGCACGTTCTTCTTCCACTTGCACATTGGCATTACATATTATCAATAAATGCTTTTCTTATGTGAACAGTATTGTCTGGAATTTACAATGAAATAAGGGCATTCTAGACAAGTGATTTATTCTGCCAACAATATTCCTAGTTTGTTAGAGTTTGAAGGACATTCGCTTACTGGGATTTATGCTTAGTCAGGAGGTCATTCTTTGGGTGTAAACTCCAAACAAATTAACTGGCCTTTTCCATTCAAGGGGGATTTTCTATACATGAAAATGACAACCATACTTTAACCTGTATATATGAGTTACAGGTGTGCATCTACCAAACCAATCATAACATGCAATTTAAACAATTTAAACATATAAGTTAAAATATCTACACTTTAGCATTTTGCAGGAATTACAGCTGCACCATTTTCTTTCTTCCTAATTCCCACAGTTCATTATTGCTTTTCTGTGGAAAGCTGATGGGTCAGGGTCTATTATTCTAATCTGGATAATAACTATATTGGAAATACTTCAAGCTGTTGCACAATTAGGACCTTTTCTCATATGATGAGAGTTCTGCCAGGTATGTGGTTTTTGCAACTCATACTGCTGCAGTGGTAGTATCAATGCCCTTGAACATCATGCACTGTAAAGTGTTTTCTCCTGTTTTCCTCTTCAACCTCAGTTCTCTTCACCTGCTTTCACTCTTTCCTGGATACGAGACAACTGAATGACTGAGTTCTTGAACTGGAGGGAACCCATTCACTTGCCTTGCTTTTCTGCACCAGAGGGCTCAGAAGTCCTCTGAGAGAGAGTTAAGATTCTTAAAAATCTTTTGAGCAAAACACTTGAAGAATCAACAGTTTCATCTCCCTCCACATTCTCCACTTGATCGTTACTGTTCTAGTTCTGTTTATGTGGTATAGATTTATTTAACTACTTACTCTCTTCAACTCTGTCATTCTCACTGACTCTTCTACCTCAGCCCACAGCCAAAGGCTTCCGTGAGAGATATATTTATTTTTCCCTTTGTGTCTGTTGAGTCTCTTCACCTCCCATGCGAGTCCTCCACCCTAGACTGGCTGACTCATGCCTTTGCTTTCAAACATTTCTGGCTAATTTCCCTGTGCAAAATTTCTCTCCACTTCTTGCTAGAGCTGCATTTCTTCTCAACTGTTCATGCTAATCTCAACAAACTTTCTCTTTCACCAAAATTTTCAGTACCCCCCTGCTCCTCAGCTTCTCCCATTCACTGTACCTAACTCTCCATGCTGGCTGGCTACCTTCTGACACACCTTGAAATCAGTGCACAAAGACAGGGTTGTGATGGCAGTTGCACCAACGTGAGCATCAAGTGAACAGGCATTCATTAGCATTGTGGAATACAGATTGTCCAAATGTTTTTCCTGAGATTTGCACAGATTTGTCCAACTCTCACTGGCTTAATTTTCAGCATCTAAGGCATATTTAAAGTCATTGTAGCCTGCATGATTACATAGTGTTCTCATCACTAGATTTGCCCCACTGCTAGATGCATTTGAAACCTGATTCTAAGAATTTGTAAGAACAAGTATACAGCATAAATTAGTATTTATTAGTCAAAGATCTTGAACATGCTTTGTTTTGTTGTTTGTTGGTGTTTTTTTTTTTTTTTTTTTTTTTGATTACCTGGAGACTCAGTCTATGATAAAAGAAGATTTATCCTGCCCAGGGCTAGTGTTCTTCTGACAAAACATACAAGAGAAACCAATCCATATGAAGGTGTCTACCATGAAATCAAAAAGCCTCTCACCAGCAGTCATTGTTAAAAACCTTTGTGAGAGAACTATATATGTAATCTTGGCTATTGTTTAACTCATCAGCTGAGAAGGTACGGCCATGTCTTCTGGTGTTTTATCCAGTGCTGAGACAGGGAAACTGCATGTAAATATTTTTTCTGTATCAATGCTACTCAGCTTCCTTAGAATGCTGCTAAACTGGGCACTCTTCCCTGGCATCTTCCTCACACTCTCATCTGTCCTAGAATATACTTTTGTAATTATTAAAGTTAGAGAATCAATGTATTTCTTATTGTAATTATTATGAAAAATCCCCTTGTAAAAGCAAATAGTTACTTACCTTTGGAGATGGACTCTTTCTGCAAACAAACCCCTTTTCTGCAAACAAATCCCCTGTGAGACACAAACAAACAAGAATATTACCACTGCCGCCCTGGCTTCTCCCGTGTCACAGGGCAGTAATGAAATGCATCCCTCGGTACTTTTTATTTGAAGTGGGGGTAACGTAAATCCTTCATCATATCAAGGCTATTTTGAACAGAACCAGCAGTGAGATAAGATCATTTAATGAACTTTGCAGCCCCCTGCCTGAGATGACCGTGAAACACAGGCCCCCTTGAGAGTGTACATCCCTCCCACACTGGCAGATACCTCAGAAAGCATGACTTGGCAAGTGCTGAGAATTTTCTTTAAAATGAGTGGCAACATTATCCATTTTAATATTTCTCTTTTGAAGCTTGGAGAATTCTACACTACTGTCTTAGTTTTAATGGAGGCAGAAATGGTGTGACAAATCACACTTGGTTTTACATTACAGGGTGACTCACAGAAGTATGCAGTACTTTGGAGCTGTTATTCTAAGGATGTGTGCTTGATTATGACCTATCACACAATCTGTTCTCTTCAAGGAAATTGTCATATGAAATGTCTGTTTGGTTAACATGAGCTGACAAAATGCATTACATTAGCAGTAGTTTTACCATTTGCAGTTGTTATAACTATTACAGATGAGCAGTTATGTCATTACATTTAATTTTCTCAGGATAATATTTTGTAGATTTGTTTCATGAGAGATGTATGTAGTGGTCTCAGTTTTCATCAAATCAGTCTGCATTGCTAATATACCATATGTGACTGCTGGCTTAAGTAGTATTTATACCATTCTCAATTATTTCAACCTTCTTTTGTTGTAATTTTTCAGACCACAAGTAGCAAAACCAGCAGTCGTTAGATAAATGTTTTTTGTAGTTCGTATTTACTTACTTATTTTTTTCTGGCATCAGCTTTACAGCAGAAAAGGCACAGCAAAAACAACAGCTGCAGCCTCTCTCTTTAAAGAAAGGTTTTAACTCTTTCTAAATACTGGCCGCACCTTAAAAACATCAAGATATTAATGTTGTTCAGTGTATTCCTCCCCACTGATATCATATGAAACCACAGAAATCAGCTCTGCACATATGATAATGACAAAGGTAATGTGGTCTCAGAGCTTTGTTCTCAAATACCGGTGTTGCATTGAGAAACAAATGTATCATAGATAAAGCTGATTGATCTGTGTTTTGGAAAACCAGTTCACATTCTACCAGCTTTGGAAATTAAAAAGAAATACAATCTACTGGGACAATATTAGAACGTTTCTGTATTATGAAGACAAAATGATGCCCAGGTTTGATACAATGGTGGAGCTAAACACCATGATGCTGCAGAGCAGCATAACTGCCTCCCTGTCTTTTGACTCAGAGATTAACATCCTTTTATCTCTAAACTCATCTATCTAAATTTACAATAAATCAGTTTTGAGATTTAATATTATAACACAGGTAATACTTTCCCTTGACATTTCCAAACATCTAATGTCAGGAAGGGATTCAGTATCTCAGGTTTTGTCAGACCCGAACAGGTATTTCTGGTTTGATATGCTCTAGATTCATTGACATGTCCATGTTTGTGCAGAGTTAGATGTCTTGTGTAAAGCACAGCCAAAGTGTGATAGACATTTCACACATCTCTGATCATCAGTAGATTAGATACATCTTGCATGATACACACTGATGATCATAGAATCATAGAATCATAGAATGGTAAGGTTGGAAGGGACCTCAAGGATCATCTAGTTCCAACCCCCTGCCATAGGCAGGGACACCTCCCACTAGTACAGGTTACTCAAGGCCTCATCCAATCTGGCCTTGAACACCTCCAGGGAGGGAGCATCCACAACCTCCCTGGGCAACCTGTTCCAGTGTCTCACCACCCTCACTGGAAAGAACTTCCTCCTAACATCCAGTCTAAATCTCCCCTCTGCCAGTTTAAGCCCATTGCCCCTTGTCCTGTCATTGCAGGACCTTGTAAATAATCCTTCCCCAGCCTTCCTGTAGGCCCCCTTCAGATACTGGAAGGCTACTATCAGGTCCCCTCGAAGCCTCCTCTTCTCCAGGCTGAAGAGCCCCAACTCTCTCAGCCTGTCCTCACAGGAGAGCTGCTCCAGCCCTCTGATCATCTTTGTGGCCCTCCTCTGGACCCGCTCCAACACTTCCATGTCCTTCCTGTGCTGAGGGTTCCAGAACTGCACACAGTACTCCAGGTGGGGTCTGACGAGAGCAGAGTAAAGGGGCAGAATCCCCTCCCTTGCCCTGCTGGCCACGCTGCTCTTGATGCAGCCTAGGACTCGGTTGGCTGTCTGGGCTGCATGTGCACACTGCAGACTCATGTTGAGCTTTTCATCAACCCAGACTCCAAGGTCCTTTTCCTCAGGGCTGCTCTCCAGCCATTCACCACCCAGCCTGTATTTGTGCTTGGGATTGTGCCTACCCAGGTGATACTTACAGTGAACAACCTGTGCGTTTGTAGTAGCTTTTTGTGCAAAATAAATGTGTCCCCAACATCCAGAAAGCCTCAACAGAACTAGTACTCTGTGGAACTACTCGTATTTGAAGAAATGGACAGCTGGCAGTTTGGCTGGAAAGACATAGTTCACCCTCAAAAGCAGAGCAGCTGTCAAGTAAGATTTTAGGCAGCGGAAATTATTTAGGCTGTTTGTGGACCTCAGCCTTTGTTTATTTCATAAGCAAATCTCAGAGCTGCTTACCATAACAGGCTTGGATGAGTGCACTCCTCTGTAGTTTGCAGAAGTTCTTGTAAATGCCTGTTTAACGTTAACAGGGACCACAAAAGAACCTGTAAAATGACTGTCATGACGAAGTTCAAAGCTCTGGAGGACCTGATCTGTTACTTATCTGCAGTTCTGCTTGGTGTTCTGACTGTGTGCTATTGCTTTTATGTGGGAAAATTGGAAATAAAAGTAGCAATCAAGTCATACTCTTACACAAGTAATCTTAGTACACTTTGTGCATATATTGTCAGTCTGGCCCCTTCGCTCTTTTTGTGTTCTTAGACTTGACAATAAGAGGAGAAGACATTATGGAAAATCTACAGAAAATTCTAGTTAATTAAATGCCTCATGCTTCTTGTCTCTTTGATGCTAGAGAAAATAAAATCCAGGAAGGTAAGCTTTTAAACAGACATCGTACCATATTATTTGGTGGCTGTCTTCTATATTCACTGTAATGGCAGTCAAGAAAGTTGTGAGGAGGGATGTCTGTCGCTACTGGACCATGTCATCATGGGTCACAGCATTTTTAGCAGCTCTCTCCAAGGTTCACAAATTTCAGAATGAAACAGGTGACTCACATAGTAGGTAAGAGCCAGATAATTTTAAGTGTCTATCTTCCATGAAAGCTGATTGTTTACTGATTTTGATGCCTCTGGAAATACAGTGAGGAGTTTTCAAAATCTGCCATCAAAATTACCCTGGAAACAACAGAGCAGTCAGCCTCACCTCTGTGCTTGGCAAGATCATGGAGCAGATCCTCCTGAAAGCACTGCTAAGGCAAATGAAAAACAAAGCAGAGGTGATTGGTGGTAACCAGCATGGCTTCACCAAGGGCAGATCTTGCCTGACAAATTTAGTGGCTTTTTATGACAAAGTCATAATGACAGTGGACAAAGGAAGGGCAACTGATATCATCCACTTGGACCTGAGTAAGGCATTTGACTCTGTCCCACATGACATCCTGGTCACCAAACTGGAAAAACATGGACTTGATGGGTGGAGCACTGCTGGATAAGGAATTGGCTGGATGGTCGAACCCAGAGAGTGGTGATCAAGGGCACAATGTCCACCTGGAAACCAGTGACAAGTGGTGTCCCTCAGGGGTCAGTGCTGGGACCAGTGCTGCTTAACAACTTTGTCAGTGACATGGACAAAGGAATGGAGTGCACTCTCAGCAAGTTTGCAGATGATACCAAGCTGTGTGGCACAGTCAACTTGCTAGAGGGCAGGGATGCCATCCAGAGGGATCTGGACAGGCTGGAGGGGTGGGCCCAAGCCAAGACTAGATGTCAGGAGGAAGTTCTTTTACAGTGAGGGTGGTGAGGCACTGGCACAGGTTCCCCAGGGAAGTTGTGGATGCTCCCTCCCTGGAGGTGTTCAAGACCAGGCTGGATGAGGCCTTGAGTAACCTGTACTAGTGAGAGGTGTCCCTGCCTATGGCAGGAGGTTGGAACTAGATGATCCTTGAGGTCCCTTCCAACCTTACCATTCTATAATTCTATGATTCTAAAAATCCATCAGATTCTGTCATTTAATAGAGCTAGTGCTCCAGAGTGAGACAGCAGGCAGGACATTCCTTGATGGACTGTCCTTCAACTGATGCTGTAAGTCTGTGTGGAGAGTCACTGTTTCCCTGCTGCACATGCATTGATTTGAACGCTGCTATGCTATGTTACCACCTCTGAAAGTGCATCTGGGGAAAACAGGTCTGCTAAAAAATTACTAGCCCTCTCTGATGGATATGACACCAAATGCTAAATTAATGTATATGGGATGTGTTTTCATCCTGGACAACTGAATAAGTCACTTAATTTCACTGAGGTTTTTAAAACTGTTTTTCCTCTCTTGGGCTGAACCTTGAATTGGATGGTAAGAAAGCAACAGTGAGAAAGAAGAAAGCAACAAGTAACAACAACAAAAATCACAGTAGGAGCTAGAATTCCACTTGACACATGTCTATACTGACTCACAAGGGTATCTATGCTTGACACATAAGAATATCTATGCTGGATTTTTCCTTTGAATGAATTCTTGATGTTTCATACAACCCATCATCCATGCCTATAACACACAACTGTTGTATTTGTAATACATCTGATAGGACAATCTCAAGGTCAGTAAAGTAGCATATTGAAGAGCTGACATACTTTATTATCTAAATGTTAACTTTATATTGACATCACTCACATGACATCTATAGCAATTATAATGTTTATTGCAGTCATGATATTGGCTCTGTGACTTAGACCTGGAAAATCAGATGTGTAAAATCTACTAGCATCTTTTGGTAATTCTCTTGTTAGTTGCCTGCTTGCACCTATTCTGTGATTATCTTTCTACAGAAATGTGAAGTTTTATCACATACTTCTAGAACAGTTTTTGTTGAAAAATACCTCTAAGATCATCAAGTCCATCTGTCAACATAAAACCACCATGACTATTAAATCATGTCTTGAAGTGAAAGCAGTTTAATTCCCATCAGGCTGAAATTGACACACTGGAACTGCTAGATACACAGATGCTTTCCTGTGGAAGTGTAATTAGCCTGGCTCCTTGCTACAAAGGAAGGAAAATGCTACTGGTTTGCTATCTCCAAGTATTTTAGTGTGTTTGAAACTATTTTAAAGCCCATATCAAATTAACTTCTATAAGGACTTGTCAAGAAAGGCTTCTATGATGATGTCTTGGATTTGCCTGCAAATTTGGACTGGATGTCTTTCCATACTACCACAGTAAACAGGAGCTAGGAAATCAATTGCTCTAAACTCCCTCAGGCATCAGTTTAATGACTGGGGTAAAGAGGTTTTTGATCCTCCATTAAAACTGACCCGATGCAGAGTGTGCTCTGGTTCACATGCTGTTTGAATTCTACCTTCATACAGAACATGAAAAGAGAATAGTATCTCAGTGTTGTAATGTAGTATTCTGCATCTTTTTACAGCATTGTATTTCCTATGTAGTCAAGTTTTAGGTGCTTAGTTAGACAAACGGTAGGAGCAGCAGCTATTCGAGACATCATACTTGCTGCTAAGAGATTGATGAACGTCAGACACTTTGCTATTGATATGAACTTCCATGGAATGATTTCAGATACTTTGGAAAATAGAAAGTTAAGGCAGTATTTTAGTTGAATGGCTTTTTATCTTTCAATATATACCATAATTTAAGTACATGACTCTTCTGTACCTGTGACAGAGGCAAATACTACACTGTTTATCCAGCTTAGAAGCTGAAGTCTTCCCTGAGATCAGTTTTGGCTGAATTTGAATGATTTTATCTAGGAAGAAAGTAAGATAAGAAGGGGGATTATTAATGTCCCTACACATCCCTTTTTGCTATTAAAATTAATGTTCATGACTAAATCTGTAGTTGTCATGCCTCTGTAAATACCTCAGGGATGGTGTAGCTGTAGCCCTGTTATACCTCAGCTGATCTGCAGTTTTAACTCTTAGTACAGAGAATAAGATGCGCCTTTCTTCTTCTGATTTATCAGAGGTAAGGAATTTGGCCCTGCAGTGCTTTATTATGGCAAATTAACTGAACAGAGAGGCAGGCTGTGTTCTGCTGCTTCTTTGCTCCTTTTGAAACTGTATCAGCATTAAAAAGACAGTCCAGACTTTATTTGCGCTGGCCCAAGATGTAGGAGATAAGGAATGTGAGATCTGAGGGTCCATACTACCTCTTATATGTGCTTCCTGGAAAGAAATCTGATTTTAACTCTTGCACTCAACCCAGCAATGGAAAGTAATGTCAGATGTGAAAGGTTGTCACAAACATGATTCTGGTAAACACTGAGACCCAAAGTGACCATTTACTCTTAGAATCATAGAATCATAGAATGGTAAGGTTGCAAGGGACCTCAAGGATCATCTAGTTCCAACCCCCTGCCGTAGGCAGGGACACCTCCCACTA
>VWZE01016042.1:64511-76613 GCA_013396675.1 Eubucco bourcierii
CTTCTTTAAATATATGCATAGCCCTATATATGAGTCAGTTTGTGTGGACTTGCAAATTGGCAAATGGTAACCCTCCAGATAGGTTTATATTTGAATGCTCCCAGTTTTCCAAAAGTGAACAGTGTTTGCAAACAGCTAAGCTAGTTTTGGACCGGACATGTTCATACTATGTTGCATTTGGTTTGCATCACTTCACTGCTGTGCTGGGTCTGGAAGAGGTTCTGCTTCAACAGGGAAACCAATGATGATTACAACATTGTTCATTTTGTACTGAAATGACAAATGTCCCTGGTGTGATTTTTTTCTTTCTTTTGTATCCTTTGCGTTTGATGTGGGAGAGTTCTTTCTGGATTATGCAGGACAAGTCACATCATTTAATAGGGAATGTTCAAGCTGCTCCTGTCCAGTGAACTGCTTTCAGTCACTAACTGGGAATTCACTCCCATCCTTCCAGACAGAAAACACATTGAACGAAAAGAAAAAAAAAAATGTCTTTTTTGCTTCTTTGTTCTATGACACAAATTTACTCCACTGATACTAGATTTGGTAGTACTTCCCCTACTCAGACAAAAGTAGGGGAAGTAAGAAGTGGATTTAGAAAATGAAGGAGTGGGAAACATGGCCTTTGTTGCTGTCAGCAATCTTTGTTAATTAAACACCAGCTCAGCAATCTCACTGAAATTTAGCTTGGGGGAAGATTTGACTAAGTATGTAAATATGAAATGTTGGATCCTAAAAACTGGCTTAGAAACATTACAGCATCTCATCCACAATGTATTTATAATCTGCAAATATTAATATCTCCCAGTGGGTACACTGGGACACAGACTGGCCAGCAGACCAACGGCATTTTCTTTCTGTATGGGTAATATCTGTAAAGACATATCATCATATTGCATTAACCTGATAGACATTAAAAGATGTGTATGTGCTGAGGTCAGTGAAACTACACAGTTTAAATTCCCAACTCTGTAAAACAGAAGATAACAAAATGACTTTTTATCTACATGTTTTCTATATTCTCCAGGAACAGTTAGATGGCGTGCCATGAATGTACCAAATATGTAGTAACTTAAAGATCCTGAAAATATGTGTCTTTTCTTAGCCACTGCTGTATTTGCAATTGCCAGCATATAAATTCAAGCAAAACAATCTGTGTCAGCAGATGTGCCAGAAAAAAAAAGAGTTATTCTCTTGTACAGCTCTAAATGCATTTAAATTCTACTGGATGATTTGGGCTTAGAGTATTAAATGATGGTGAGTTAGTGAAGTAATATTACTCTGAAGAAGAAAGTGACTACCATCTCTTTCAAGAATCCACTAAGCTTTATAACTGAAGACAAAATTAATAGTGATATGACATTCTTTACCATCTCCCAGTCCACCATATCTCTTTTTAAACTAGCTTCACATCCTGCTGAATTGAATATAAAAAGTTGCTGCCACTGGTGTTAAAAATCTCTCTCTGCCTCTCTGCTTATTTAATTCCCACTGCCAGCTGAGCAGCTCAGTTGTGCTGGTACACATTAGATCCCCAAATCTGAAAGTAAACTTGTTTGTCTCTCATAAAGCTATTAGTATCATTTGCTGGAATGGTTGTCTCCTAAGTTAGTAAGAAACTCACACTGGCAAACTGCTATTTGCCAGAGCTGGAACAAGGTAAATGATGGGGATACTTGTCTGGGATCAGGGAGGAAATTAGGATTTAGAAAAGGGACATCGAGTCCTCTCCTTTAGTGAAATTGTACTTCAGGTCACTTCACCCTGTCTCATGAAATCATGCATTAAATCCTACATTCAAACTTGGACCACATGCTGTTCTAGAGAAATCAGACTTGCAAGACACCTGTGTATCCTACCAACAGCTTAGGTCCACAGGTAGAAAATGCTCCAGTGTATGCTTTTCTCTTCCAGAACAGATAATTGAAGACAGAGTGCGAACACTGAATTTGTGTCCCAAGATCTTAAACCAGAAAATTGTTCTTCATATGCACCATGAACAAAAGCAAAAAAATGGTTCCTAAGAGATGCTATAGATATGTTGGTTGGAAATGACTTGGAACAAGGCAGAGGTCTAATGCTCTCAGTGCCTGATGTTTAGCTAATGGTCGCTTCACAGAACAAGCACAGCAGGTGATTCTCACCAGTCTTCACTTGAACTTCTTCAAGATACCTTTTTCCACGCTTGAACCAAGCCTATTGATACTTGTAGTTACCAGTAAATATTTAAAAAAACCCAAACAAACAAACACCTGTGCACAATATTTTGATAAATGAATGGCTGGAAAGGTCTCTGAGGTCCCTGAGGCTTTTCTGAAGACCCTTAAGTCTCTTAAAATTTGGTCAGTACAAGTCAGCAGTGTGGAGGACTCATATTTTTTGTTCTAGCTTGTACTGTCGCTTTAGTTCTCCAAGACCTTAGCTAAGTTGTCTTCACCATGATTCTACTTATATAGAGCTGCTCTTGTGTGAGAGACCTCCTTTCTGCTGCTGGTGCTCACCCAAAACTGCAGTTTGCTAGGTGGGGATTTAATCCAACAGAAACTAACATGGGAAAAAAAAATAATTTCTCCCCCGTTGTTTTAAATTCCCAAACTTGTGATCACTGGAAAAACTGGAGCACTGTAATCAATGGCTACAGACTCTTCAGGAGAGACAGGTGAGGAAGAAGGGGTGGAGGGGTAGGCCTATATATTAGGGAGGCTCTGGACATCATGGAAGTAGACATTAAGGATGATCATGTTGAGTCTCTATGGAGAAGAATTAGAGGGAAGGCCAACAAGGCTCTGCCATTCTAGTTAGAGTCTGTTATAGACCACCCAGCCAGGAAGAAGAGGTTGATTTATTTTTCTTTAAGCAGCTGGAGGCTGCCTCAAGATCACTTGCCCTTGTTCTTCTCGGTGACTTTAACCTGCCAGACATCTTCAGGGACTCTAACACTGCAGAGAAGAGACAGTCTAGAAGGTTTTTAGAGTGTATGGAGGACAACTTCTTATCTCAACTGTTATGTGAGCCTACCAGGGGTGCAGCCCTGCTTGACCTGCTGTTCACAAATAGAGAAGGGCTGGTGGCAGATGTGGTGGTCGGAGGCTGCCTGGAGTCCAGTGATCATGAAATTACAGAGTTTTCGATATATGGTAAAACCAGGAGGGGCATTAAAACCTCCACGCTGGACTTCTGAAGGGCAGACTTCTGCTTATTTAAGGAAGTAACTCAGAAAATTCCTTGGGAAACATCCCTTAAAAACAAAGGGGTCCAGGCAGGCTGCACCTACTTCAAGAAAGAAGTCCTGAAGGTGCAGGAACAGACTGTGCCAATATACCAGAAGATGAGCCAATGAGGGAGACAGCCAGGGTGGATGGGCAAGGATTTTCTAAATTATTTAAGGGAAAAAAGAGAGCATATCACCTTTGGAAAAAAGGGGAGGTATCCCAGGAAGAGTTTAAGGATGTTGGTAGGTCTTGTAGGAAAAAAAAATAGAGGCAGAAGTCCATTTAAAACTTAGACTGGCCACTGCTGTTAAAGAGAACAAAAAGTGTTTAAATATATTAATGGCAAAAGAAAGGGCAAGGACAACCTCCACTCCTTATTAGATGCAAAGGGGAATATAGTAACAAAGTACTATAAAAAAGGCTGAAGTACTTAACACATTCTTTGCCTCAATCTTCAATAGTGGGACAGGTTGTCTCCAGGACAACTGGCTTCCTGAACTGGCAGATGGAGCCAGGGACCAGTATAGGCCCCCTGTAAAACAGCAGGAAGCAGTAAGGAACCTGCTGAGCCACTTGGATCCTCACAAGTCCATGGGACCAGATGGATCCATTCCAGGGTGCTGAAAGAGCTGGCAGATGAGCTGGTCAAGCTGCTCTCCATCATTTATCAACAGCCCTGGCTCCTTGGAGAGCATCCTGAAGACTGGAAGCTAGCCAATGTGATGCCCACCCAGAAGAAGGACTGGAAGGAGGAACCAGGAAATTACAGACCTGTCAACCTGACCTCAGTGCCAGGCAATGTTATGGAACAGGTCATCTTGAGTGCAATCACACATCACCTGCAGGATGGCCAAGGGATCAGGTCCAACCAGGACAGGTTTAGGAGGGGTAGGTCCTACCTGACCAACCTGATCTCCTTTTATGATCAGGTTACCCTCCTGGTGTATGTGGGGCAGGCTATGGATGTAGCCTACCTGGACTTTGGCAAGGCCTTTGACACTGTCTACCACAAGCTCCAGGCAAAGCTGGCAGGTTGTGGCTTGGACAGCCCCACTCTGATATGGGTCAAGAACTGGCTGAAGGGCCGGGCCTAGAGAGTGGTGGTGAATGGTGCCACATCCAGTTGACAGCTGTCACTAGTGATGTCTCCCAGGGATCAGTGCTGGGCCTGGTCCTGTTCAATATCTTTCTTGATGATCTGGACGAGGGGATTGAGTCCATCATCAGTAAGTTTGCAGATGACACTCTGTTAGGAGATGGTGTTGATCTCTTGGAAGGTAGGAGGGCCCTGCAGATGGACCTTGACAGGCTGGATATGTGGGCAGAGACCAGTGGGATGAGATGTAAGAAGACTGAGTGCAGGGTTCTACACTTTGCCCACAACAACCCCAGGATGGTGACAGAATGGTTGGAGAGCAGCCAGGGAGAAAGGGACCTGGGAATACTGGTAGATAGTAGGCTGAACATGAGCCAGCAGTGTGCCCATGTGGCCAGGAGAGCCAATGGCATCTTGGCCTGGATAAGGAATAGTGTGGCCAGTAGTACAAGGGAAGTTATTCTTCCCCTGTACTCAGCACTGGTCAGGCCACACCCTGAGTCCTGGGTCCAGTTCTGGGCCCCTCGATTCAAGAGAAATGTTGAGGTATTGAACATGTCCAGAGAAGGGCAAATAAACTGGTGAGTGGCCTGGAGCACAGCCCTATGAGGAGAGGCTGAGGGAGCTGGAGTTGTTTAGCCTGGAGAAGAGGAGGCTCAGGGGTGACCTCATTGCTGTCTACAACTAACTGAAAGGAGGTTGTAGCNCATTGGAATGGGCTGCCCAGGTTGCTGTCCCTGGAAATGTTCAAGAAAGACTGGATGAGGCACTCAGTGCCATGGTCTAGTTGACTGGATAGGGCTGGGTGATAGGTTGGACTGGATGATCTTGGAGGTCTCTTCCAACCTGGTTGATTCTATGATTCTAATGTAAGTAGTAATGCCAACAGAAGAGAAGAATATAGGCATGTTTTCAGGGCAGAGAAAAAGGTAAGATGACTGAAGCAGGTCTAGTAGGTTTTCTTCTTTTTCTGGTAGATTTTACTCAGCTTACTTTTTTAATTGCCTTGTATCAGGGAACTCAAGTAACCTTCCACTAGTGAAAAAAGAAACTCTCCTAATTTGTATCAGTCACAAAATAACTTTTCACTCTTTAAAAAAATGTCTATTTTCCATGCTCCTGCATTACTTGCTTGTAATGCCAATCTCAAACCTCTGAAATGTAGTCTTCCTGAGCTAATGAACTACTTTTCAGGGCACAAATTACCTGAGGATCAACAACAGTCAGAAAGCAGCTACTTGATTTCCTTTCTTTTTTGGCATCCACTGTTTGTGGATACATAGTAAAGTACTGCTTAAATCCCTTTTTCTTCTCCCATACGGAGAAAAGCAGGTTTCAGTTACTCTGTTTTCTCATGCAGTATGTATTTTTACTGGTTCTTTTAGTCCTGGCATCTTGTATTATTTGGTAATTATGGCAAAATCAAGGAATCTGTGCTGTTGAGGGTCAGTACTGTGCAAGCCTCTTACCGACCCAGCAATCTGTCCTATCACAAATTGGCACTGAATAATTAAATGTAGGATAAAAAGTGAGGGCTCCTCACCTCAAAACAAATGAGATGCACAACCTCTTTTTCAACAGTACTGGTGGAGTTTGATTGTCTGGTGAAAAACACTGTCCGGTTGGTGCCTGCAGTAGTAGGGGACCAAATTCCAAAGACTCTGAATCTGAAAAGACCTTAAAATATATTTTCACTGCTGTGGCTATCCGCACAATGCTACTTGAATAATGCGTCTTATTCCTGGGGTACTTTGTTATTTGCATTGTAGAACCTAAGCATGTGATATGCTTTTTTGAATATCCACATTAGAAGTTTGTTACTTTATTGATAGAGGTCATACTGTCTTACAGTCCTAATATAAATGTATGCTTATCTGTTGTTGGAAATAGCTAAAAGCATAGCAAAGTATTTCCACTAAAATTTCAACAATCTTTCTGATTTTAATTTTTCTAGGATATTATTACCAAGCCTGTTTATGTGAGTTCATTGTATTAGGATATTTTCCACCTCAGACATTCATTCATCTATATATCTACAATACAATTATTAAAGTTGTGCTTAAATATCAGACTTATTAAATCTTCCCTTCCACTGCAAAGTGATGAGTTTAGGTCTTAATGGGATAGTTAATTTAAACAAATTAAACCCCATTTAAAGTCTTTTTAAAAAATCATTATATTCTCTAGGCTAATTATTTTAAAGTTATTGTTTAATCTGTATGAACTGCCCAGATGGAGCAAGGGTGCTTCATTCTTGTGGTTCATCTTGTGCTGTGATAAACTGCTTTGTCTCCGCCTGTAATTACCTTCTGAAATTGCCACTGCCCCTCTTGTAATGTTTGCTCAACGGACTGAAAGGTAATATGTATTTAATGGTTGTAGCACCTTTAATATTTGCTGTTGTGAACAATACAAATCTCAGCTGCTTAAAGCTGTGCTAGTAATGGATAACACTGTCATTGGTGTGCTGCCAGTATGGAATTGGATAGCATGGAGCTTTTCATCTGCATGGTTGGTAAGATCTTCAAGTGTGTCTTCAATCTGGGGACTATGGAACACAAACTAATGGCAGGTCTGTGGGGGCACAGAATTAGTTAATGTAAATGACTGGATAGAGGGATTCAGAAAGGGGTAACAGGACCAGTGTCAGCAGTCATTCTTGCACTAGAACATCTGTCAAGCTCAGTACTACATCTTTTGCAGGTGAGTCGTGGGACTTCAGGAGCTAGGTGTCACTTCTACCCTGTGTACCATTCCCAGAGCTTCCACTACCCAGAACTCTCCATGCCATGGGAATATTTATCTTGTGCCTTTTGACTAAGTGTAGCAAAGTTGCTGAGTCTGTCCTTGCTGAATAGAATCTCTTTTACCAGAAACTGTATTGTTTTTCTGCTAAATATTTGATTGAATATAATTCACCTTCGGCTAACGAGCCCCATGAGTCATGTGTAGAGGACATGCTTGGCTGTTTCTGGGTGAATTACCGTATCAATGCTAGTATACCCTCAGAATGTCCATAAAATTAAAACTCTTCCCTCTCCACGTCCAGGACTCCATTCTTATTCTTAGTCTTTGTATTTTTCTCCTTTAAGTTAAAACTCAATACTCTATATGAGTAAAACCAATTAAGAACCATCAGACTGGCACAATTGAGTTATTTCTCTTCTTTTTAGAGCTCTTGGTGAAATCTTTACAATTGTAGTGTTAAAATGGTGTTTAACTGAGGCCAGACTTTCACACAACATTTTTTTTTTTTTTTTTCCTCTGTTTGCAGTATAAATCAAGAAGTAAACCAGAGAGACAAGCACTATGGAATTAACTTTGATGCCGTTATCAGCTACAGTGACAACAAACTTTTCATTACTACCTTAGACACAGCTTTATTGCCCTGGTCTGAGCTAACTTCTTATGTGTCACTTTGAAATTAGAAATTATTCTTGTCTGATGTCTCTCTCATCTAGGCTGCAAGCATGGGAAATTCACCTGAACCATTGCTGTCATATTTATTAGGTCATACAAATGTGATCTAAATTTAATCTATAATCGGTAGCAAAACACTGAATTGAGGAGTCACTCAGCAATTTTTTTTACTGTGTTTATCTGAAAGTCACTACTGTTGGAGAAAATCATGCCTATTTCTCCACTTCCTCTGTTCATAGTTTGCAGGTATGGATTAAAACCTCTTTTCTCCATGGCTTTATCTTACTCTATAAAGTTATGATAAGAATTTGGCGAGAGCTCAAAAATATTGTGCAGGTAAGGGCAGAAGAGATGGTTGGCTGTACATAAGCAAGAAACATGTTTCAAAAACTCTTGAGGCAAATTTTCTGTTTAAGCCACCTGGTTTACATCTTTCTGGTAATTAATTCATTTTTCTGGCTCATTTGTAGTCCAAGAGGTGGCTCTTGAGTCAGCAAAACATTAAAACTACCTGATGTTTCTAGGTAAATTCAAACTGGTGCCAGCCAACCTCAAAATGTCTGCAAACATCCTTCAGAGCCCCATCATGGTCTGCTTTTATGTCAGCACAGTTGATGGGAAGCAGGTAATAAAGGTGTTTGCCATCCTGGTGGTCAGTCCTTGGCCATGAATCAGAATCCTAAAGTTTACTGTGGAACTTCAGTTCAGTTTCCTTTGATTGACAGTGGCAATATGAGGTCAGATAACTCCTTGTCTCCTCTAAAGACAGGAGTAAGCACCTGACATTCCAGGGCAAATCTGTTTTTTGACATCACTTTTTCCTCACTTGCTGACCACACCTATGTGACAGCCTCATAAAGAAGCCACAATGATCCTTTCCTTGTTTACTTAATGCTCTGGTTTCTCTACTGCTTTATTTAATAAAATTCAAGGTAATTGCCCTTGAATTTGAGGGTCTTCAAAGGCCAGTTCTAAAAAAAAAAAAAAGGTCAATGTCACAGGCTTCTTATTGGAGAGGTTCTTAGTTTGCTAGCAGCCAAGTCAGGAACTAAAAATAAAAACATGCTTCTGGGTTAGAAGGCAGAGATATCTTCCTGTTCTCTCTCCCTCTTTCTATTCTATTTATACCTAATGCTCACATATGCTGTTCCTCTAGGAAAATTACTGACTGTAGCCTAGTAATACAGACACAGACCTATCTGCTGCATATTTTATATGGGACTACTGAGACAAGACAGTCATGCTAGAACGTTACATGTCCTAGTAACATATTCTTGCATGTATTCTGCAAAATAGATTTGCAAAGCAGATTTGTCTCTGAGGCTCTTTATCATACACAGAAATAAAAGAAAAAGCATCTATTCGTATGCATCTCTCTACAGCAATATTGCTAAGGGCCCAAGTAAACTCAGTGCCATAGATGAGACAAGCTATGTGTCCCTGCCGTTTGGACAGTAGATGGCACCATTTATCTCAGTCTTAAAATAATCCTCTGCCCCTTCGGTTCTGTCAAAAAAACAGCTGGTCTGCAGGAGAGGAGTGACAACAACCTGCTCCGTAGGTAGCTCAGAGTGAGAATATTTCTTCAGCGTACTGCAGCAGAGTATAGCTGGGCATAAGCCACAAATTTTTGCGGTTTAACGGTGTGATGCAGTTTTAATAGGGTCAGGAAGTTCCCTTGTCATCTCAGATGTACTGACAGGCTGTCACTGCAGAGTGGACAAAAGTGACCATAAAGGAAACTGAGTTTTCCTGTGATTTCCCTTCTCCTTCCAGGTTTAATCAATATCGGAAAATAACGAATTCGTGTCCTTTAATAGTGCCCTGTTACACCTGGATAAACGCCCCTGGAAAAATCTTGTGTTGTTTCACTGACTTGGTCAGGGTAGACAGCTATGGTTTACTTCCTTTAATGACACATCTAATGAGGCTATCCACTGAGCCTGTCTTCCACCAGAAGCTTCCAGTTCTTAGCACTTTCTGGTCAATCAAATGTAACATACATCTCACTTCTGTCCATTCACAGTAGCAGGCTCCTGTACCCTTAATTTGTTGCACAATTAGATATAGTGAAAGACAGATCAATAGATAACATGCCCATTATTTTGCTCAGAAAATGATTCTTAGCTTAACTGATTCAGTTCAAATTAAATACAAGCTCAAGTAGTTCTAGAAGAAACCTGAGAGTGAGCAAAATTGAACTTCCACCTGCGTCTTCATGCACCTTTCATATGGGGAGTTGATCATCAAATGCTAATACTAATATTACTACTGACAGGGATTCATCCTGGGACTCCTTATAACCTTGTTAACAACGTACTTGGAAGAACTCAGCCAGTTACAGCCTTGTTGTCTACTTGAAGAGACTGTCGTATCCTCTGGTGTCTTGTACAACTCTTGATTTTAAGTGCTATATTTGTACATCACAGTGCTTGCAAAATCCTTCAGGATCTCTTCAACATTCTCTCTGTCATGATTTTACGTCCTTGAACATTTACTGAAGGGTGATTTACCTCTGGACACAGCCTCAATGAGCTGAAATTATTTTTAGGACATTTATGAAATACTGAGGACAACTCTATAGGTATCTTGCAGTTCTTCTGAGAGTTGCTTATTCCTAGATCACTTGGGAGCTATGACTCTTGAGGGCTTACTTACTATGTCAACAGTGTTTCTGAAGAAGCCCCTAGATATCAGAAAGGTTTGTTTTCAGCAGCGTTATACAACTTCACAAGAAAACCGACGCAAAGCAGAGCCTTATGCCAAGCCTTCTGAAGTACTTTATGTGGTATCAGAGTTAAGTCTTGTACAAAAGGCTTTATATCATAGGTAGGCCACCAAAACAGTGTGACTTACAGCACAGAACTAAAAAAATTGCCTGAGACTTTGTGCTCTTAATGTGTTTTGGAAGAGCCATCTCTGAGCTTTAGGTCTAGCAGAAGTTACAAATTTGATCTTTCCCCTGGTGCACACTAAGATTGTATCAGAAAGGTCTGACCCCTCAAGACTGAAAGGTCACAGATATAAGAATGTGCACTGCTAAAGTGATCTGTAATGTGAATTATGGATTGTGCGATATTATTATAATTGTTCTGCAGCTCTGACAACTCTAGACTGAGGGTCATTTGGAGAATGTAAAAACAAAGCACGAGCAAAAGGATGTTGGTTTTCTGCACGGCTCTGTTCAGCACATGATAACCCAGTATAGCAAGTTTTGGGCTCTCTTCAGACTGAATTTTTTTTAATGTTCTGGGTTCATCTAGGATAGGGTTAAGTTTTTAGCTTCCTTCACAGGAAGCTGGGAGGGGACATAGCCAAGACAGCCAGATGCTCCAGCAATACAAGGGAAACCTCTCTTCCTCTGCATGGGTCTGTGTTTTGACAGTGAAAGAACTGTCCTGGAAGTTCCAGGACTTTAAAGAGGTGATGTCCTACTCACCATCTGTACAGTCCAATACCTCAGCTGTGAGGATCAAGTGCTTCCCTGTCCAGGAAAGGGAATCTGGGAGGTACACACCAAAGGGCATCCCGTGGTTTTACCTACTTGACCATAGGGAGGACACAGGGAAGTGTGACAGAAACCCTACTTCAGTCCTAGCTACATGAATAGGTGAATTACAAGGGAAAAGAACTGAAAAAAAGGGAATTCTTCTAAGAACACTGTTCTGTTTTTTCAGTGGCAAATTAGCCTGACAGAGCATATGAGCTGATCTTGCTTCAGATCCTCTTGAAGGGACTTCCAAGTCAACAAGAAGGGAATAATTCTGACCAGGATTAGAGGGACCCTGCCTCCAGCCACATGGAGAAAAGGTGCAATCAGGATGACTGGTAGCCTGCCACATCAGAGCCACAGGAGTATAAGGTTCTAGTAGATACTGGTGCAAATCCAGAATGGGATGCCATCCAGAGGGGCCTGGACAGGCTGGAGAGGTGGACCCAGGCCAATCTCATGAGATTCAACAAGGCCAAGTGTAAGGTCCTGCACCTGGGTAGGCACAATCCCAAGCACAACTCCAGGCTGGGTGGTGAATGGCTGGAGAGCAGCCCTGAGGAAAAGGACCTTGGAGTCTGGGTTGATAAAAAGCTCAACATGAGCCTGTAGTGTGCACATGCAGCCCAGACAGCCAACCGAGTCCTAGGCTGCATCAAGAGCAGCATGGCCAGCAGGGCAAGGGAGGGGATTCTGCCACTTTACTCTGCTCTCGTCAGACCCCACCTGGAGTACTGTGTGCAGTCCTGGAACCCTCAGCACAGGAAGGACATGGAAGCGTTGGAGCGGGTCCAGAGGAGGGCCACAAAGATGATCAGAGGGCTGGAGCAGCTCTCCTATGAGGACAGGCTGAGAGAGTTGGGGCTCTTCAGCCTGGAGAAGAG
>VWZE01016047.1:279-15462 GCA_013396675.1 Eubucco bourcierii
ACGCATGTTTCGTACCCACTACCCTCCATTCCAAATGCTAAGCTGAGGCATTCTCTACAGCCCGAGGTCTGAATACTTACCTCTTTGTGTGAGGCCCCAGTCTGGGTACTGTACTTCCTATAGATTAAAAAGCTTGACACAATCCACTGTCAAACACATATGAAAAGCGTAGAAGTATTAGAAAGGCAATTAAAGATATTTTGAAACAAAATAGAAAAGACTAGCTGATCTAAAGTGGTAAAGACCTTCCAATGCAAATATTAGACATTTAAATAGGGGCACTAAGACATGCTCATTACAAAATTACATTGCACATAGAGTATCTGACTAGCAATATGTGCAATCTCATGAGGACACACCAGAACTACATTGTTCTTTCAGATTTAAGAAACATGCCAGGTAAGCAGAAAACAGTGGCTCACTTTCTTTCCTTTGATTTAGTTAGTGGAAACTTTGACACTGTCATAATAGGAAATAGAGAAGGGTAATATCCTAATACATAGTTCCCCTTCTGGGTTCAGAGTGTTATTGCCATGATCAAGATCAATTAGCTTTTTGCAGCTGTAAGGAATTCATAATGAAGCATTTGTGCAACAGAAAGAAGAAAAAAAAAAAAAAGAGATGGCTGCTGAATTGCAAGCATGGAGATTGATCTCCTCACACAAGGAATTGTGACTCCCTTGGTATCTAAAAGAGTTCCGAGAATGTTTTCTGATAACAGTTAAGTGCTTGTGGCTCAGTTATATTGCAAGAGTTTCAGTGATGGGAGAATAAAACTCATCATATATATTAAGCGTGTTCACAAGTTAGAGAGCATTTAAAATCCATTAGCTGAAATTATCTTTCCAGATAATTTCCACAGGCATAAACAGTAAGTACACATTTTTTTTAAGACAATTTGTGCTTTTGGACTATCTTAATATTGCCAAACTTTTAATAGTTTGTAACTGTTAGAGGGGGTAAGGGGTGCTGATATATTCCAGATTGTGAACTGCTGGTGGCCCTGAAGGCAAAGTTGTTTCATAAACTTTAACATCTTTAAGACATTTTTCCTACATGCAAAAATTCCAGAGACATCAAAGCAAGATATTATAAAGGTGACAAATTTGATGTCATCTCAATTGCTAGGAAATCTTTGCATGGCATATCTGTCTCATCTTTACGCTGTTATACTTGTTGCATGAACTGTTAGGATATAAGATGATAATAAGCACTTGCTAATTTAAAACCTTACCCAAACACAGTGTCTGGGTGCTGAAAGCTAGGTGGATGTCTCATCAAATTTCCTCTCTTATTTTGCTCCAAAAATATTGAAATGAGTGATGTGCTGAAGCAAATATTGGACCCACTATTAAGGGAAGCATAAACCAGGTATTTTTTTCTGTCTGTAGCCTTTTTAAACACTTGGATTGTGCTTAGAACAAAGTCTTAGTCAGATCTGGAAAACAGCACTCATATTTTCCTTTAATTTGCCCATGATACTCATCCTCATTTCCCCTGCTGTGTCAGGAACATCTATGATGTTTAGCAGAACAAAAATGTCTGCAAAGGATTGGAATCACTCACAGCCACACAACTCTATTTCCATAACCAGACAGCAGGGTGAGTGCAAGCATTTGGCATGTAAACAAGACCTCTCTGTTTATACATCTATTGTAAGTATTAGGTGCTAGTGAGTTGTTTCTAGCAGACGTAGAACATCCGGATACTATTATACATGAGGGGAAAAAAAGGGTTGGGGGTTTACTTGTAACTAATGTTGAACTTTTTCCTCATCTATACAGCAGAATGCAAATGTTTCGTAGGCTGGTGCAGGTTGTGAAGACTATTTCAAATCCAGAAGATAGACCATACAATTTCACAAATGTAAGGACAGCTCAGGAGGTCCATTGACCAAATACACCTCAGGCTTCACCTTGTGTATCACAGCCATACATTTCCATACACAATAAGAATACAAAGCATGCCTTTGAACTGTGAGGACAAATACAGGCAATCACCTAAACTTTGGAAGTGTCATTTCTCTCTTAAAAATGACAGTTGAGTGAGATCATAAAGTAATTCTTCAGACACTTTTGGACATGAAATTAACTAACAAGTATAGCACTTGTGCATGTGATCTTATCTGATTTGGCTTGTACTGGCCACTGCAAAAGAAAGGCTGCTGGCTGACTTCTTGAAAAACAGAGATAATGGTTATTTTCAGTAAAATACTTAAGCATGGGAAGTTTATCTAGAACCAGACAGAAAATAGTAGCCAACAAAGAACTAACAAAGAGGCATACTTATTAGTTTCTTAGAAATTGAAACTTCTATCTACAAGCTTCTGTTGGTCTATAATGCAGTGTCATGTTTCTGTTATACTGTATTACCTACATCCATCTTTGTAACTGTTATAATTCAAAAAGGCTATAAAAGGAAACAGGTTGCATGCCTTTTCACTGTCATTTTATTTAGATAAAGCTAACCTGTAGTAAAGTGCATTTTGTTTTAAATGACCTATATTTTTTGTCAGGGTGATCACTACCATTATAGTTTCAGAATAATCACCTCTGTGACTCCAGTGGCACTTTTGGGTGAAAACACAGGTAAAATCATCTCCAACACAGAAAAGGTCTGCCACCTTCCCAAAATACATCCGCTGAGACTGTCCAGCAGTCTCTACAGTAGCTCCACAGCAGCCGGCAAGTTCAGAATAAAACCAGGCAAGACAGCTGGAAACCAGCCAGGTGGCAGTCTTAATTTACACATAAGCAGCAGCTCTTACATTTAATAAACCCACATAGCTTCATGGCACTGTGCCAACATACATTAGCTGAAAGCCTACATATCCCTTTTTTTCAGCACTAGCTTTATTCCTGTCTGCTGACTTGCACAGAGCACATGCGGTGTCCACCAGTTTGACAGCAGTATGCCTTTTCCATAAGCAGTCTTGCTGCACTTGCAGAGCAACATGCCCCATTCCTAGTGGGATGGTCTGGCTTTTCCATGCTGTAATGACAACCTTCATAGCGGCACTGCAATGCTCCACTGCCCTTTGAGGGAACATCCACATACGAGCCCTAATCTCAAATTTACCCACATTAAAACTTTTTTTTCCCAGGCTGGCCTCAGATTTCTTATAATTTTATGTTCAAAACCAGTGAATGCTGTAGTGGAAACAGATATTACTGCTCAAGGTCATCACAGACTAAATAAGCAACAGAACATTGCACAGATAATGCAGTAAGATTGCATGCAAATTTTGATTTGGATTTTACCTGGAGTAAGAAAGCAAGACTTTCATGTGAACTCTATTGCTTTCCAGAATGCTACCAGGATGTTGCTCAGATGCATCTTACACTTGAATTTGTCTACCGTTTTCTCCTATTGCTGCTTTCAAAAAAAACAAACAAAACAAAACAAAACAAACAAACAAAAAAAACCCAACCAACCAACCAAAAAAAAAACAACACAGCAATGGAGAAAAAAAGCAAACAAAGTATTTTATGAACAACTTTGACAGTGAATCACTAAAATTAATTTTTTTTGTTAATATTATCAAAATTTTATCTGAAAGACTCAGAAGCTAACAGTATGGGAGTGTAGTTTGTATTTTGTAAAGGTACTTTTTGAGGCCACACTACATTTACTTAGCTAGATAAAAAGAAACAAAGATTAGAAGAATAATGACAATTTGTTCTGTCCGTGGAAGGAAATACTAATGAAACGATTTGCCAGCAAATAATTACAGGGGTGATGCTAATTACCTTGTTGCTGTGAGATAAGAGATAAGAAAACAAGAGATGCATTTTACGGATTTTTTTTCAAGCATTCTTCCACATTCCTCTACCTGCCACTGACAGTGACTTCAGTAGCTGACCAGCATTCCTTTAAGGAGCAAACAGATGGCTGGTATTTAAAAATCTCCACCCTCTGTATTTGGATGAGGACCAGATTCCGTGCTGACAGTTACACACTGAGTGGAAAGAATACAATGGTCAGCAGAATAATGGAACCAGAAAGAACTTTTTCTAATAATACAATTTATCTGAAAAGTTTTTCTTTAAGTGGTTACAATGTTTGACATCAGAAGCTGTTGTGTGATGACAGTGAGTTTAGATTTAATTATCATCAAAGTGATTTGGCTCTGGGAAATGTCCCTTGCAACACCAAAAAAGGGTATATGACTGCGTAATCTCTTACTCACAAATAGTAGGACTCTACCTTGTGACTAACCCAACGATTTCATTTACTCACAAGGTAAAACATTTATTTACCATTTATTTATCATACCTGTGCAGATGAATTACAGCAATCAAGAAATAACAAAGCTTGTGGTAAAAATATGTATATGTTTAATTACAAATCTTTTATGGCATGGGGACATGCTCTTCTAACTTGGGTGGTGAAACTACACATTGAAATGCTGCTTCAAGACATGACCGCTGTCCTCGCCTCATTTTTTTTTTCAGTCTATATGAGCTGAAGCTCTGTGGTTGTTTGGTCCTGGCTGGGCTTATCATATTTCTTTAGATTAAATGAATGTTTCTTTAGGTTAAATGAGTAACACACTGGTTTGGTAGCTGGACTCTAAGAGATGTTTTCAGGCACAATGAACCAAAGCCATACATACACAGAGGTGAGTGTGAAATTAACCAGATCATTCTTAAGTATTGACTTTAGTATTTTTATTTTTTAGAATACATCTGGCTGTCCATCTAGCTATGTGACAATCATAGTTAGGAAATCACTGGCTCTTCTGGCCATGGCATGATGCTTTTTACATATCAAAATTAAAATAAATAAGTAAACAAAATGTCATAAAATGCTACACACTCTGTTGCAGACGCAGTTGAGGATGCCCCTAATTACTGCAGAGGGGGTTGGACTAGATGATCTTCAGAGGTGCCTTCCAGACCATTCTATCATTCTGATTCTATTCTAATATTCTTGTCAACTTAACTTCTTTTAATCTCAGCATCTGAGATTGCTGACATCTTGATGGAGAAAAAAGTACCCATTTTTTGCCCCAGGTATGATGTCTTCAAATAGTATAACCATGTCCTCTTTTCTGGCTAGCTTTCAGTAGCATGCTATGTTCCAAATCCAATTTATTATTTAATGAAATGTTCTACTGTTACCCATCAATATTGTATCTGGTGACTTTGCAGAGACAATAAAAACCTACAGCAAGGTCCTGGGTGGATATCTGGAAATGCCTAACAGCACTCAAGTGTTCCTAGAAGTGAAAGAGGAGAGTACAGAATCTTTAGAAATTGAAACAGATAGATGTACATCAAGGTACAAAACACACAGAGTAATTAAAACAGTTAAGCATACTGTCAATTAGTAGGTATTTCCAGTGTTTAATGCAAAGATGGGAATTAAAATAACATGAGAGGGAAAGGATGGCAAAATAAGGAGAATTTTTTTTCTCATGACTTCTAAATGTTTCTAAGGATAATTTATGTTTCTATCTCACAAATTACACTTGGAAAGCTGCATTTATTTGATTCAGTAGACTGTAACTGCAAATGCAGCTGTTGAAAATGGAGTTGTTTATTCTATCGCCGTGCTTTCCTGGCTGTGACCAGATGCATCCAGCTGTAAACCAGTTGTTTCTCTGTACTGATCTCCTGGCAACATGATGATCAACAAGTCCTACAAAATTGTTATAGCTAACTAGAAGTAGGAAACAATTTAGACATTTACCTCAATCTAATCATATAGTGATGCAGTATTTATTTATTTAAGAATAAGAATCTATTTGTAGATAAATTTTAGTATGAGTAAAATTGTATTTAAAGTTATACTGTGCTTAAAATGAGCTTACAAACATGCTCAACCAAGCATCTGTAAAACCAAAACACAGGCAAAAGATACAGCCAGCATGTTTTTGATGTGCTGTCTTGCACTAGGTATGACCAAAAACATTCAGGGCACCGATTACATTCTCACAGCTAACGCAATATTTGCTCCTCTGTTCACTACCATACGGCACACAACTGAGTCTCCCTGGCCCATATTTAGTATACACACCATTTAAACTCTGAATTATTATGGGCTTCTCCTAAGATCCCTAATACCACGACAGCACCTCAGAACTTTGAATTGAGTTAATGAATTTATCTCACACCCCTTCTGTGAATAATATTATCGTTCCCTCTTTTTATGGAAGAATGCCAAAGCAATCCAAATATCAGTAACTCTGGATGTCCATTTTGTTACCTATGCATTCACTTTTAAATGACATTTTACATGGTACAAATACTGACTCCAGTTGCAGCTGTAGTGCTTAATAATTTTAATTAAGTCTAGGACCAACAGTATTGTGGGACCTCAAAAATTAAGAATATGTAATTCCTCCCTAGTTTTGAAAAATCAAGTTAAAATTGGCTTGGCATATAAATAATTTTTTGAGAGTATTTTCTTTTTTGCTTCAGCACAAGATCTTACTTCTTCTTCTAGCAATATTCTGCCTCTTTCAAACTCTACAATCATTCTGAGAAACAGTTTGCATTTTATAACACTGACTGTGGTTCTGGAGGAGGACATCCTTTGCAGTGTGTAAGCCTGGGACTTGAAAGTAAAAATAGATTGCGCTGCCACCAAGAGAGACCATGATACAAACAGACAACAGCTGAACTAGGAATACAGTTATTTTTAAATGTTAAACTTTAATGTTTTTTTTAAGATGGATTTTTGAGCATAATAAGACAAATCCTTGATTATCATTCAATGCTGGCAGTGACATGATTTATGGCTTGGAAGAACTGCAGTTACCACAAATAAAAGACGTGAATGCAAGCAAAATAATGGATTCTGGACCAGCAGAAGAACTCCAAGGATAACTCCATCTGGTTCATCTTAAGTATACACTTCACGGTGAGGTAATTTGCTTTTGCAAATAAAACTTAAATAACAACAATCTAAACCATCCTCTGTATTTATTCATGCTTGCACTGATTCATGAAAGAATTATGAACAGAAAGCCTTTTCAACAGAAATGACTTTAAAAGAAACTTGTTTCAAGCCTAAGCTAGTAGCAACGAAGGTTGACTCTGTAATCCTTAATGATTTCAAACCAACCAAAAAGCTTATCAAATCCCTCCTTCCTGAACAAGCTCATTCAGAAACTAGCCAAAACCTAGAAATATTCATCGAAGTGAAGCTAAGAAAATACACCTGGCATTTGCTGGATTCTTACCAAGATCCAAAATTGAACATACCTTAGTGGTCCTGGAAATGGTCTACCATAAATGCACAGGAAGCAGACACTTAGTTCTTGTTCTGGGTTTCTTTCCACTTTCACTTTGACAACCACAGTACCTTCTCGGTTTATTAAAAAGAAATGCTGTGACACCATCATGTGTGAAAGGCTCCTAGTCTTTTCTGGAATGACACACCCAGACACAGTGGCAGGGAAATCTCTCTCATTGCTAGAAGCACAACTTTCCAACATTACACAAGCAATACCAATTGAACAAATTCAGTGTGAGAATCAAGTGGACAAAAGGCAGCTGTAATTTTTTCCTCTTTAACATTTGACTGCCTTGTTATCAATGTAGCCCTGCACTTATATACAATCTGTTGCTAGGTAAAGAACATCCTGAAACCAAATCTCAAGAAGTCAAGAAGTGTAACAATAAAAAAGCATTTAATTTCAACAGAAAACATTTCAATAGTTTATAGCTAAGTTAGAGGGGTTTAAATGATAAAATATATATGCCAAATTAATTCTGCAGCATGGGTAATGCTTGCTATCATCTCAGTATTATGGTATGGAACTTTCTGAGCTGTCATATAAATAGATCCCAAAGTATGTATTAAAAAATAAATACATCCTTAAACATCACTAAAACAGGACATTTTGCTGTACATGAACTTTTTTCAGTGTAGAACTTCCATTTTCAAACCCAGCCAAAAGCCATTTCAAAGACTATAAAAACTACATCTCAGACAACACAATCACAGTATTATGAACTCTTGCAGGTCTATGGTATTTCACGATACTTTGTAATCTGCTTAAAATTCATGCTTCTGACAATTTATGACTTTGATAAGTCCCTGTATCACTTTCTTGATCTCCTAATTATGACAGAAAACTCAGAAAGTGAGCCTCAAAGAAGATCAATGGGCAAATGAAAAACAACCTAGAGTATTTTTAAAGGGTTTTAGGATATCTCAGGACTATGTCGGGACTTAATTCAGATTTAAATGTCTGACATTATCAAAAGTGATATTTCTCTACATGGCAGTTAATTGCTAATTGTTTTCATCTCCATTCTACTTTCATAATCTAATGTCAAAACACAATGTTATTAATCTACATCTGCCATTTGTAAGCCTCATTGTTGGGACATATGCTGCTGAAACAATTCCTCATTTTCTAAAGCAAATATTTTTTTCTAAAGAGTGAGAAGCCACATTATTAATTTCCTAATTTATTTTTAGTACACTCATAAAGACATAGAACTGCAAATACTGATATAAGAAGAGGCCCTAAAACATAATAATGATAACTAATAAAGTATAAAAGCAAACCTCTGCTTTCCTGTTGCTTTGCATATATAGGAAATATAACCACTGCCCTGGTAGGATATAAAGTTAACATCTCTTCCTAAACTGCTTCAGTACTGGTGTTAACAAATTGTATTTATAAGCCAAAATTAGTATAAAGGTTGTTTTATGGCGTAGTGTACCCTTAATATAGAAATACTGTGTGCTATTCCAGAGAGAGAGGCTCTCTAAAACACTTTCCAGGACTATGGTTCCCATTTGATTGATGAGTTAGGAGATCACAGTGAGTGTTATCACATATAAAATGTCAAGGCTGATAAGCCTACAGGAGACACATTTAATCCTCAGGAGAAAGAAAGAAATCTACTGAAATGCAGAAGGAAAGAAACAGTTGGCTTTAAATTAATACCTATTTAAATGATGTAGATGGAAACAGGCCAACTTTTAAAGCAATTTAGAGGAATCCTATTTTTAACCTATTACTAATTATTGAACTTGATTAATTAGTTCTGAACTTTAAAAAGCTCCATTAAGCATATCTACTTAAGAAAAAAAGTACAATACATTAGTTCCTCACCACAGTGAGTAACACTACGGTTGCATTTCAGGGTGGAATGTCACCATAACGCTTATAAGCTATAAAGCCCTACAAGGTACTTGTGAAAAAGAGCAAGCACTCTAATAGAGGAGGAATTTCAATCTGAATGTACCAAGAGGGCAAACTCAACAGGAAAACTTGTTAATTATTACAGAATCGCCACACAGCAATGGAACATGCCTTTCTTATCCTTCCTCTGTAGGGAAGGAGGAGGCAGGGCAGGAGTTGCATAGGATGCATAAGAATGGCCACACTAAAGCAGTTCTAAATTGGCTTCCAGCTTTAGCTTCAAACTACTCAAGCAGTAGCTTAGGTTGTGTAATTTACAAATCCTGTATAGTCATCTGGGAAATTAAACAACTACACTTACTATCTAGAGGAATATCACCTGGCACACTTTCACATTTTCTCTCCCTTGCTTGAGTGCAATCAGAACATGAATCATACTTTTTGAGTGTGATTACTCATCTAAACATCCTGTCCTTCCAAAGCCCGCACTGCTTGCCTATGGTTTGCAAGTGCATTCTTCCAATATCTGTTGTAATGGCTCTTCAGAGATAATGCTGGATAACACAGCTTAGCCAAATAACTGCTACTTCTTGAAATTGCTGTCATTCTTTAAAATTCTATCTGAAATGAACATCACATTGTGCTATGCACTTTACAGACACACCGAAATTTAGGACAGCACTGGAGAACTTGGTACTTGAATACAGTGCAAGTGAGAAATTGAAGGAGCAAGTCATTTGGTCAAGGCTGCACAACAAAGCTTTGTGAAAATCTGTGGGGAAAACTGGAAATCTTAATATAAGGTTTTAAACATAAAAGCAGAAACTACCGTAAACCATTGTGGAAAAAAAAAAACAACCAAGCAAACAAAAACCCCACAACAATATCCCAAAACTTGCAGACACAATAACTAAAGAAAAAAAAAAAAAAAAGAAAAAAAAGCCTTTTTTTTTTCTTTAGAATAAAAGATTGTTTTCTTTTCCAGTGACAAAATCCAGAATCCTCCTAACTAATTTGTTGAGGAAATATGCCACAGTGGAATTTAGTATGACTGATTAAACTATGTTCATACATTTTCCAGCTTTGGGTCTCTAGTCCCATTGCCCTATCTATGACCTTTCTAACTCAGGAATTATGTTACTTGTTCTACTAACAAGCATCCATCCATGCCATGGGATGTCACAATGGAACAGAAATTACTTGATGTGCAAGAACAAACCTGAGTGTACGACATCATGCAGCATTCGTATGTGTATGTGTTTGCGGAATATACCATCTCCGATATTACTGCCACTAGATAAACTCACAATCTAAAGTGATGTTTAGAAGATTGAGCCCTCTCATTTTGCCTAAGTATAGCCTGTAAATCAACCCTGTACACATCACAGTCCCAAGTATCTTTCCTAATCAGATGTTCCCGTGCAGAAGTGCCATGTAGGGGAAAAGAGTAGCTGGGAAAATCATTTGCCTTTGTAAGTTACTTGCATGGAAGACTTAGCATGTAACTTCTCACTTTAGTTTCTTATATGAACCTCTAACTTCTCTTTATATTCACTCACTTATATCAACTTCTCACTATCACAAAACCACATAAACATTCTGCTTGTTGAGTGTTCTCATGACTTTCCTTGGAGCTTTTACTAATGGTTCAACAAAGTCATCCCCAAGTTCTGCTTGTTGGAGGATGGTGAGCTGACCATCTGATCTGGAAATTATTAGCAATCCTCCATGCCTTTCTTCAGGCTGATGCTCAACTGCAAGCTCTGATTTAGACTCTAGAGAAAAGAAACAGTAGCAATAGACATGAAAAAATAGTCTATGCAGCTGCATCATGAATCTTTCTACCATATTCAAACCTCAGCTACCAACCCAGCAAAACATGCAAAGCTAAGATTACTAAAACTGTAAGCAAGAGCATGTCAAAGCAATCTTAATGTAGATCCACACGTGATGATCCATTTTTTCTTTAAAAAAAATCACTAATTCTAGTTGAAAACTGCTCCTTCTTGTTGAACTATATACATGGTTTTCCTAATAATGCGCACAGAGAAAGATGTACTTATGTGCTGGTTTGAGGCTAATTAGAATACTTTAATAGCGAAAATTACACTATAGGCTGTGAAAGGAAAACATGGTGATGTCTATTTTACTCATAGGCTTGCTGAGATTGTTTTGGGAAAAATAACCAAAACATAGATAAGTCAGTCTCTGTCTCTTTCTGGGGGAACAGCAGCTTGGGCAGTCTACCTTCTAGCTTCTCCTTGCTGATTAATCTTTACCAACTACTTTTCTTCTAATCCACTTGGCCAATCCTCCAAACTCACCTTGTGTGTAAGGCAAACCTTGGGGTAAGGTACAGGGGTGGGGAGAAGGTGGAAGGGTTGTTGGGAGCCCCTCCTGGGGACTCTGATTTCTGGGAGGGGAGTTGTGTTTCTGTACTACCTTTAACTTGCATATTTCTGTAAATATTCCTGTCTATAGTGTATATCTCTGCTTGTACATTGTGCTGAACTGTAAATAGAGCTTCAGTCCTTAACTTCCAGCCGGCTGAGTTCTAGTCTGGGTCATTTTACAAAGTGTGGGGGGCAGGGAACTCCCAAACCATCACAACTTATCTTCTCAGTGCCCTGTTTTTGCATGTCTGTCATTCCTCGATCACTCGATCCTGCCTTTCATTCATAAAGCCTCAGCAAGGCTGGAAGCTGCCTTTGGTACCCACAAAACTAAGAAAGACCTCAGCAAGACTGCAATGCTGCCTTTAATATCCACAAAACTAAGAGGATCTCTTGATCTCCTGTGGGAGTAGTGTTAATTACCAAAACTTAGAGGAAATTATTCCCATTCTCATTTGTTTTAAAGCCCTCTAAGGCTAAAGCATTGTGAACTAACTCAATGGCTGATATTTAATGCTGAAGTTTAATGGTGGTGTCTGGCCACTGTTAATGCAAAGGAAAGTGTTCCTTGCCCTTTCACCACCATTTCTACTGCAGAACCTTCTGTTTATGTCCTCAGACTAAGGCATTTTGAAGCTATTTATGGATTGCTATTTAAGCAGTCTTAACTTGCCCTGGGAAGCAAGGGCCATGAAAAAGCTGCTGCCCCATTCTTTCTCTTTCTTATTGTTAGGAGTAAATTATGCTGAAGGGGAAAACAAAACAAAACAACTTTTTTTTTTTTTTCATCACATTTTTTTCCCATTACATCAGACAGACTGGTAGAATTTCTACTGTAAAGTGTCTGTGGTAACAAGAGGGGTTTTTTTCATTCAATGTATAAATTCTGGTAGTATCAACATCTGGAGGACTGTAGCCTTAGGCACCATTACAAGAAGCAAGTGATTTGGACAGGATACATTCAATCTTGCTTTAATGGTATGATGTTCTGCCAAGATAAACTTCTAAGCTTTGACATATTTTATTTTGAAAAATGTTATTGTCAGGTGTAAAGGAAATTCCTCTTCACTGAGGAGATTTTTCTAGCAGTGTATCTGATGACATAATTACTATGTAACTACATATTTCATGAACATCTTTCCTGACCTGAATAAACATCTTGCTGATGACAACCCCATACACCTGTAGCTTTAAATAACAACAAAAGGAAAGTACTCGGATTCTTAGTATAGTCTCTGTAAGGGAATTTGATTTCCATCAATGTGCTGAATTCTATACCCATTGCTCCTAATTAAAGCAAGCAAGCCACTCAAAATCTCCTTATGCCAAGCCTCTCTGTCTTCAGCTTTTCTCAAGTCCTCACACTATTCCAAAGCCTTCACTTTTGCCATGCTTCACTTCCCACTTTGATTAAAAATAGTTGTTTCCTCCTGCTGTGACTGCTCTGATGGTATGGGTGACAGCTCTTTCCAGCATTGTCATTATGCACACTCTTATGGACTGCTCAAAACCTTTGCTGACACTACTTAGACTTCTCAGTCCATCTTTGTCTACTTGACTCAGTTGCAGCTTTGAAGTGACTTCAGAAAATCTAGAATGAGGATGCACTCACCATGTGCCTTGCATGGGACTAATAATAATGGCAGGATAAAAAGGTTTGGGAAAAGCAAACATGTAACACAGTCTTACATGTTTACCTTATGAGCTTTCAACCACCAAGAAGGCATTTCTGTGAAGGAGGGGGCGGAAAGGAGGATGCAAAATTCAAGCAGAATTATAAGAAGCATACAGTTCTCCCAATGTCTAACCAAAGGCAACAAATAATGACAAGGGTTACCTAAATATGGCTAAATCCAGTTCTGCAATGCCTGACTACTAGGCATCCTCAGATTAGGATGTATGTTACCAAATTCTGCTACTTAGGGCAAAACACTTGCTTCCAAAGAACACTGTAATCACTTTTCTTAGGAGCTCTCTGTCCCAGAAAGTTTATAGTACAGGAGCACAATTCAGGCAAATAATTCTCTCATGATTATGGAAAAGATTCTCAACTGCTTTAAATCAGTATAGTTCACTGAAATCAGCCAGATGAAAGTAATCTATGGCAATGTGAATTAAAATCTTAGAATCACACACACGAGTAGCAACATTTTGTAGTAAATCCATCAGAAACACTAATAAATCTCCCTTTTTTTCTTGGACTAAAGAAGAATCAGATATTTTTCTGATAATCACACTGCACCTTTCACAATCCTGTGTATTCAGCAGCAGCTGTTCCTAGGGTGTCATTCCAAAACCTGCTTTTCAACAGCTGAGACACATAGCTTCCGCTTTCATAGGTCATCATTGCCTCCATAATCCACATGCATCACAGATGTAAAAAGCCATACCTTTTATATCTAATTCAGTTTGTACTTTTTCACTGTAGCATTAATGTAACACGAGTATTTTCCAGAAGTATTTGTCATTACAACACAGGGCTCAATTTGTTCACTAAAGGAAAAGTTTGCAGAGCCCCTGGAAGTGGACAGCTTCAGATAAAACCAAACCAAACCAAAACACCAAAAAAAACCCCAACACTCAAACCCCAAAAAACATTGGATTAAATATAGGTTTAGACTTCTTTTTTTAATCTTTTCCTTTATCTCCATCCAAATCCCCACTCCCTTTTGGCTGCTGTCACTGTAGCACTTCAGATTCTGGCACAGAACCAGTAAAGGAGGTATTTCAAGAGATGGTAAATCAACTTATTCAGTGCTCTCCCTGGTTTTTTTTCTCAGAGGTCAAATATGTTTTCAAATCAGTAAAAGAAGTGAAAGTTCTTTCAAGTCTCACTTCGCACAGGATAGGACAAACAGATAGGTTTTTTCCAATGTACACCTCTAACAACATACAAGTCTCAGAAGAGCCTCTTTTCTTCTCTGAACCACAGGATGTGCACAAAGGCTTATTCATTATCTTTTCATATTTTCTCAAAAAATATCAGATACAAGGCTATCAGCATAGTGGGATAAGGAATGTACCCATTTCACTATCTGCCTTTATTTTTGAGTCAGATTCCCAACCCAGCTCCAAGAAAAAGTGACAGCATTTATGTGTACACAGGAACTTTTTCAATGATAACTTCATGAGAACAGGCTTCCACAAATAACACAGTCTTAAAATATAGTTACTCTCTGTATATAATAATATCCAAGTTCCAAAAACGTTGAAACATATATTTTTGTAAATATACTGAACAACCTTGTATTCACATTACAGCTAACAAGTAAATTACTGCAATGGCACAATTCACAGAGGAGGTAGAAATGTTATTTCATCTCAGAAGGAGGTGCAGAAAGAGAGTACATATTTTTATAACCTTGTTAAACAGTGCCACATCTTTCTATGTAAATTCAAATCCAAGGTAATGCAAACAGAATATAGCAAAATGTGTTTACAACCATCCTGACAGCTGGCTAAGTCAGACTCATCTATTTGTCATAAGACTAATCACCACTTCAGCATTTCACTGCTGCATGCCAAATTTACCTTTCATTTTTTTACAGCAGTTAGTGACCAACACTCAGCACTTATTTTCAAACATGGTGATATTCCATGAGAAGTACTTGCAACTGCTATTTACACACTTCATTAACTATTTTTGAAGGTTAACATAAGATAGGTGAGAAGAAAGGGGGG
>VWZE01016047.1:15470-26141 GCA_013396675.1 Eubucco bourcierii
AAAACCGCTGGATTGCTTGTCCAAATTAGTCTCAATAAAGGACTTTATGAAAGCAGTTCTTTAGTAAAACAAAAGCAGCCAGAACCAATGCAGAGCAGCTTGAGGTATGATTAAATTATATAATGAGCATTATTCATAAAGCATTATTCATCTCACCTTAAAGCAGACATCTAAAGACAGTCGAAGGGATTGTGGCAAATGTTCTTCATTGACTACAAAGGCTATAATGGCTAACTTAGATGCACAACTGCACAGTAGGTAACCCTTAAGGTGAAATGAATTCTTCTGCCTCATTCTAGTATTTTGCCTTGTTTTCCACACAGTAGAGTAATTCCACCTTCATTGTATAGTATTGTTGCCCACCATATTAGTAGAAATATACTACAAATCACAAATCTAGTAGGTTTATATTAGCTTAGTTAGCAACGTTTCATTCTCCTGAAGTTCTCAAAACACTTTACAGAGTTTAATCAGCATTGCTCCTATTTTATAAGTGAGGAAATGGAATAGTTACTGTTGTGGGTTTAAAATGCTGACAGAATGAAGCTCTTAAGTGAACTGGAGAAAAACAGAATTACATTTGGAGAGAAAGTTACAGAGAGAAATTATAAAGCAGATACAAAATCCATAAGTGAACCCCCCTGAATCTTCCCCCAACCCAAAACTACATCTATAACCCTCAATGCTCCGATCCTCCCCTCTATGCCTCTGCCATCTGAGAGGCCTAATCACAGCCTCTGGAGGTCCCAGACCAAGCCTACTCCTTAGATGTTTGTCCTGATAAAGCAGCTCCAGCCAGACACAAGGCCAGTTTTCAAAACTGGAAAAACATGGACTTGATGGGTGGAGCACTGCTGGATAAGGAGTTGGCTGGATGGTCCCACACAGAGAGTGGTGATCAACGGCACAATGTCCACCTGGAGACCAGTGACAAGTGGTGTCCATCAGGGGTCAGTGCTGGGACCAGTGTTGTTTAACATCTTTGTCAGTGACATGGACAGAGGAATCAGTGCACCCTCAGCAAGTCTGCAGATGACACCAAGCTGTGTGGCACAATTGACTTGCTAGAGGGCAGGGATCCATCCAGAGGGACGTGGAAAGGCTGGAGAGGTGGGCCCAGGCCAATCTCATGAAATCCAACAAGGCCAAGTGTAAGGTCCTGCACCTGGGTAGGCACAATCCCAAGCACAAATCCAGGCTGGGTGGAGAGCAGCCCTGAGGAAAAGGCCCTGGGGGTCTGGGTTGACAAAAAGCTCAACATGAGCCTGCAGTGTGCACATGCAGCCCAGACAGCCAACCGAGTCCTAGGCTGCATCAAGAGCAGCGTGGCCAGCAGGGCAAGGGAGGGGATTCTGCCCCTTTACTCTGCTCTTGTCAGACCCCACCTGGAGTACTGTGTGCAGTTCTGGAGCCCTCAGCACAGGAAGGACATGGAAGTGTTGGAGCGGGTCCAGAGGAGGGCCACAAAGATGATCAGAGGGCTGGAGCAGCTCTCCTATGAGGACAGGCTGAGAGAATTGGGACTCTTCAGCCTGGAGAAGAGAAGGCTTCCAGGAGACCTGATAGTAGCCTTCCACTATCTGAAGGGGGCCTACAGGAAGGCTGGGGAGGGACTATTGACAAGGTCTTGCAATGACAGGACAAGGGGCAAAAGGTTTAAACTGGCAGAGGGGAGATTTAAACTGGATGTTAGGAGGAAGTTCTTTCCAGTGAGGGTGGTGAGGCACTGGAACAGGTTGTCCAGGGAGGTTGTGGCTGCTCCCTCCCTGGAGGTGTTCAAGGCCATGTTGGATGAGGCCTTGAGTGAGCTGTAGTAGTGGGAGGTGTCCCTGCCTATGGTAGGGGGTTGGAACTAGATGATCCTTGAGGTCTCTTCCAACCTTACCATTCTTAGATGATCCTTGAGGTCTCTTCCAACCTTACCATTCTATGATTCTATCATTATTTAACAGATTCACAGATCTCAAAGGTGAGTGTGAAGATAGAAAAGAAAAAATATACAGTGAACAAGTATTTATTTTCTTTTACCAGCTTACAACAAACACTACCCTGTTTATCAGATGGGGCATCTACACAGCATACCGGCGCACGATGTAGTTGCCTGACTGGCACTGGTTAAACTAGCAACAAAAGGAAGCTCGTTACAGTAGTTTCAAAATGATCCTGAGCCGAAGTTACTGAAACTTACCATCCTGAGCAGTGGGCCTGGCAAATATAGTCTATCTATTTATGAGTACTTGAGCTAGTGATAGTGCAGTATGGTTTATTTATTTATCAGTACTCTCTAGGTGAGCTGGGAATGGTCTTCACGATCTACTGCCCTGTGTAGACATTTTCTAAATTGTATGTAAAAACAGCTAGTTAAAACAATTTTGCAGATAATCCTACATTAAAAAAAACAAACCAAAAACCAACACAAAACAAAACCAAAACAAAACAACAACAAAAAACCCCAAAACCCACCTAACTAGAGTCTATATAAGGATTCAAAGTCTTGGGGTTTTTTTATATATTTCTGAAACAGATAAACATTTAAACACTTCCTATACCACAAAATGGATTATAAAATACATGTACACATTGACATTTTAAAACTCCTTTAATTAAGGGTTGCAAGGATATTCTGTCTTTAACAACTTCTTCTGCCTTGACACTTCAAGTTACCCAAATCAAGTCATGAAAACACATAAAATAATTCATTTTCATAAAACCAAGTAAGAAATTTTAAGGAAAATTGTTTTGTTATGATGCTTCATAATAGCATTCAGCCAAAACTGCATGCAGCTTTTTCTTCTCTTATTCATAACCTCTTCTGGTTGGCTACAAGACTAACATGCTGTCCTACCTCCTATCCTGCACTTTTTTTTCTGGCTTGCCATATATTGGATGCTTCTTGTTCAGGTTTCCTCTCTTTTTACCTCCTGTCACTTTAGGTACTTAGAAGAGAGGCAGCAGAACTGCCTTTATAATGCCATGAGAGACAGGTTTACTGAGAAGTTGACAGGTCTAGCTCTTACAGCATGTGTTCAGACAGTTTAGAGTATGTGGCAATGCAAAATCTTTAAGACACATGGAGCGCCAAGACCAAAATTAAAACACTGATGTGCCATGAAACATTCAAAGAAGAACACTGCAAGCAATAGGAAATCCAATGTTAAACATGATCAGTGTGATACATGATTACTAATTGAACAAAAATCAATTACATAAACCACATTTGTTGTTGCATTTGCTTCTAAAACTCCCTACTTCTGAAAGTCTGTAATTTGTCAAACAGTTTTACAATAAGTATGTACTATGATCAAAACGAGACATCTCTTCCACCCTCTTACTGATCATGGTTCATGTTAAAGTAATTTTCTGACTTACAGACTGTGGTTCATACAAAACCCTCTTGCATTTGCCTGGAATAACACATGAATATGCTAAACATATAAATAGATTGCAGAAGTTGCCAAAACAGATGCAAATCTGGGTCTGTTGAGTCTGGTTTCTCATTTTTAGCAATCATTTGTTTTACCATGAGGTGAACACCTTCTTCAAGGCCCAAGTGTCCATGATTTGGCAAGAAGGCTGAGAGTTTCACAGAAGACCATGACAATTATATTCAGTGACATTAAGGATGCAGCCAGCTCTGTCTGGGAGACTATGAAATACAAGCAGAAGGAAGAAACGTCAAGATATCCAAAGATTGTGGCATAGTCCATCATATACTTCAGCTTACAGCCAGAGATATATCAATTATTTCTGTGACACAAAAATAAACAAAACTTTGACATGCCAATTTACTAAAGCTGGAATGGAAATAATTTGTTTTAAAAAAATTAAAAAACCAAAAAAACTCCATAAAGGCCTTTAATGTTTCCAAAGATACTTTCATTATTGCAATAAGTGTTAAGTATTTCCTTTGCCATTAATTACTTTTATGGCAAAGCTTTGAAGAATGTCCCACAGGTTATCTGTAATGGCTTTATCTGTTGCATATAAAATAAGAACAAAGTAAACAATTCAGAAAACTACTTTCAAGTTGTGGCCCAGGACTGAAGTTGGAATGATGACAGAACAGATCTGTTGCTGGTCCCATCTGGCACTGTCCCAGTGGAAGGAAGCCATATCAGTTGACACCATCTGAGAATATAGTTTGATGCATCCCCTTATTCACTCACTTAAGTCTATATGTTTCTTACACACACACACACTTTTTTATGTTCTAGTCACCACCACCATTCTAGCTAGTCACTAATATTCCATAAAGGCTAATCTTCCTGTTAGTCTGCATATAAAAATGAATCTCAGATGCAGGAAATGAAAGCCTTCCTCTCAAACATACAGCAGATTTCAATTGAAAACTAAAGAATTCACGCTTCAAACCACTCTCTGAGGATGTCTTTCTCTATTGGTAACATTTGGAGATGTTTGAAAGGGAGCTAATGAAGACAGGTTTATGTGACTGGTTATAATTTTACCTTCCCAACTGCACATTTCACATTTGTCTCAGTGAATTACCTGGTAAAATATTTCATGGTAATGAATACTTTAAAAGGCTTTGCAACCACTGAAATGTTTTGTGACAAACTTTCAAAAACAGTAAGCTTGCATAAAAATGCACAAATAGCTAATTGCTAGAAAGAAGTTAAAACATTTAAGCACATGTTTAAAATAAAATGTTATGACAAAGCAGGAGTGCACAGGCAGAAGAGGTAAGAAATCATGGACAAACTATATAAATAGTCCAATTTACAAGCCATGTAAACAACTCCAAGGATCTTCCGGTGTTTCTTGTTGCCCAGTGTTTCTTGCTGTAGCATTTAGAAGATTTTAAAGCCAAGAATTATACTAATTAAGATCAATGAGTCTTTCTGATGAGGTGGCATTGGGGCATCACCTTGAATCTGTCAGACCTCACCAGCCCTCTTACCTATTATCTGCAGCAGGTCTAGAGAAACAAGGAAGCCGCCTTTCAGTGCAGCCTTCTCTTATCTGCTTGCTTAGGAACTGTGAAATATAAGGATGACTCTCCTGGGCTCCACTACATTAATTTTCCATTGTTTTTTTTCCCTGGCTGTAACAGGTACTGGATCGGTTATTTACCACATAGGCTCAAACTCTTGACTTGGAAAGAAAAACAAACGACCTATGATGAGATCACTTTGCAGAGACATCAATCTCTGCAAGCATTCTACCACATTTGCCGTGGCTGAAGGACAGTATAAATTTGCATTGTTGGTTATCTTCAGAGATACTAGTAGATGACAGTTACTGTTTATTTGCAGAATTGTAAATACAGATTAGTACTTCAGTGTGCTGAACATGTATTACATTCACCATCATTCTTTTCAAAAAGTGAAAAAGCAACTGTACTTGTTAAAGTTTTGCAAAAGCTAAATTATTCTAATACAAAACGTATAGCATCACTCTGATTACATGTTATCAAGTAATTTTTCACTGGGACGCTTACCTGTTACAGGAAACATACTCTGCCACAGCTGTTGTCCTGAAATGCATGTAAGTATCAAATGCATCCACTGTGTCTCAAGTATTTATAAAAACAGGTATATAACACAAGAGCAATTCAACTCTACTGTTACATTACTGATCCTGCATGTCACTTAGCAGCAGACACTTCTGCGACAATTAAATTTAGAAAAGCCATACCTTCCTACTCACATAAAGGAATGCTTGCAAGCACAACAAATGCTTGTAAGTGATTTTACAACTAGGATATATTTTCATGCAGTTAGGAGGAAGCAATTACTGCAATGTGTGAGGGTTACAGTATTCTTACAGTGCATTTATCCTCAGATTTTGTATTAATAATGTTTCTTGTGGCAGCCTAAGAGAACTAGAGAGGCATTTTTCTCTATAATCATTTTTTTTGTGCTTCAGAATACAACTGTAAGATACCAAATGCTTAGATGTTTATCTAGCCTTATATAGGGTTTGAAAAATCTGTTACAAGTAGGATGTTTTCCTGAGCAACTGCTATTAGCTTCTGCCAAAACTAAAAAATACATTTCTAGCCCTTCTGGTTTTAATGAAAATCATCCAATGCTTTCTGAGCACCTAGAAAGGAAGCTGAGGGAGAAGATTAGTACACAAATGCCAGTCTGATGAACTTCTTTTGAAGAAACCAAATGTACAGAAAAATGTACAGAAGGAAGAAAACTTTTTCTTTTCACTGACTATTGAAAGATGGTTCCTGATACATCTAGGAACCCCTAAAGATGGAGTACTCAGCCACTGTTACTTGGTTAAATCCATTATCTCCTCTGCTCTTAGCAGTCAGAGTGATATTCTCACCTGAATGGTGGTAAAAATCATACCAGGTCCTACCTTCGGGGAGAGTGTCAAGAGAAGTATTTTAGATTACACACATTCAGGAGCTACAAAACAACTACCTATCAAGTTTCCTGAGGGTATGCAGGAATAAATCTGCTGCTTTAAATGTGGCAGGTTTTGTAACTGCTAACTTTAACAGATACCTCCCAATACTTAAAGATCTACCTGAAAATGTTGCTACTGCTATCTAATAGGTATTGTAACAGATGTTTAGGAAAAAAATTAAATCCTGGGTCTATGAGTGTTCATACATCTTTTCTAGTCCTACACAGAAAGGTCCTTGTACCATTTCTGCTGGTTGAGACAGAAAAGAATAAATCGCTACAATTCTGTCATGCTTTTTCCAAGTGCACCTCTTCCCCAACTGAGGAAACTCTTTATAAACCATTTTTACAATTGAACATTGAGTCATGAGTGTATATGCATTACTTTTGACTAGAAAAGAAAACCCAGAAACTTACTGAAGCTTGGGTGGCTCCGAGGAAAACAACTGCATGCATATCAGGTAATACTGTCCTGTTTCTTTTATCTTCTCAGTATTTGCAAGCAGTAAGGGTGAAAGAGAAGTATGTGTGGCCAGAGAAATTTCCTTTACACAACATTACTTAATGAATCAATAATGATGAAATGAAAAATGTTCAGTAGCTGTGAACAGCAGTAACTTACTCACGTATTATGTCCAGGTGTGTATGTCTAAGCTCTCAGCACAGTGCTTAGTCAGGACCACAGGATCCACTTACCAACAAATAAGCAAAAGTATCTTTTACCCTTTTACAGACTTTTAAAATATTTATTTTTCTTCTTCTCTGGATAGTGAATTCTTACAATGCCTTAAAATATTGGCTGCACAACTCAGTTGTTATATGAAAGCCAGTTCTAGTATCAGCATATCCTCATTCTGAAGTTTTTTCAGTTAAATGATCCAATAAGATCATTTAGACTGGATGTTAGGAGGAAGTTCTTTACAGTGAGGGTGGTGAGGCACTGGAACAGGTTGCCCAGGGATGCTGTGGCTGTTCCCTCCCTGGAGGTGTTCAAGGCCATGTTGGACGAGGCCTTGAGTAACCTATGCTAGTGGGAGGTGTCCCTGCCTATGGCAGGGGGTTGGAACTAGATGATCCTTGAGGTCCTTTCCAACCTTACCATTCTATGATTCTTTAATAAATTCACCATAACTACAAGCAATTTCAGGTTTCCACTTGCCTTGAAGCTTCTTGATACAAGTAATTTCAGGGACTAAAGGGACAAAGAAAACAAAAAAAGTAACTGTTGATAAAATAGCCCGAACTAAGTGCCAGCATTTTTTCAGTCTTCCCAAAGCTTTCACAACACTTTCCATGTCTGTCTTAACTGTAGAAGATAAAACAACAAATCCAGGTTTTGAAGAAGTCTTTCCATCTAAACAAAGTTAGTGTTTTCAAGTTCCTGTTTGGTGGAGTTCTGGAGTTTAGCTTAGTTGGGTATTCTTTGACAAAATTATTTTAAACTATTTGTCTAGAGAGCTACTCCTCGTTAATGTTCTCACCCAGGGTACTAGAAAAGATATCATGCACTACAGCAGAACTTTCCTAGAAGTTGAGGGCTTTCTTCCCACATAAATATATATGAAAACAAACAAACAAACATAAACCCCAAACAAACAAAAAACCCCAGGAACAACACACACACACACAAAATCAGAAAAAAACAATGTCTAAAAAGGCTCCTTGACAAAAAAGTTGGGTAAGAATTTGTGATGAATTTAAATAAATCAGATAGCAGTCCATGTCCATCTCTAAGGTATAGGTATACGAATATTTGCATATACAAAAACAATCAAGGAAATGTGGAGGACAAAAAGAACCACTTAAAAGCAGAAAATCATATGTAATCATTTAAACCAAGAAAGGTCCTTGATTGATGAGTATAAATAAATTGTTCACGTTTGGTGACATACATACTAACTGTTCATGTCTGCTCACAAGCTGCAACCTGTTCAAGGCTACTGAAATGGGAGAGGAAAAAATCCTAACTACCCACACCTTTTTTTGTCCAGCCAAATCATCCCAACAGAAACTAAACATACATAAAGCTTAGCACTCTCATAGGACTTCACATTTTCAAAGTACCAAACACATTAGCTAATCAATGAATTCCAGTCTTGAATGACGAAAGTTCAGGCAAGCCTGATCTCAAATATCTCACCAGCTCCAGCAGGAGTTGGTCCAGCCCTTTATGGTGTCCTGTCCCTTCCACAGCTAATGCCAGCTGTTACGTCCTAGTCACGTTACAACTCACAGCAGGGTAGTTAAAAGTCACCTTCAGCACTCCCTAATTGAATTGTGCTTGTTCAGAAGCTCTGTTACAGAGGACTTGATTCCCAGGTGGCCTGCTCTGCCCTCAGCCAGGGCCACCAGAAGACTCAACAAAACTGCAACCAGCCGCCTCTGTGCTAAGGGGGAAAATAGGTAAGACTGAGCTTGGGGAGCACTCCAGTAGAAACTCACTGCCTTAGCCAGAGCCATTTCAAAGCAGTTATCACTTTTGGTCACCAACTCAAACCAGCCTGGCTTCCATGGGTTATGGAGGGGGACCAACCACTGCCACCATACTGTCTCTAGCAGCTTCGCACCAGCGCCAGGCCTGCCCAGGGCTGCACGGCCAGTCAGGCTGCTGCCCTGGATGCCAGCTTTTGCGACTGCCTCAGAACACTGAAAGGTTGATGGTCCCTTCACACTTTCGACTCTGAAATGTGACATGGAGGTTGAGAGGCGATCACCGCACCCTCAGCAGAAGGACCCTCTAGCACAGATGGCCCAAAGTTCCCTAGAAAGAACCAAGTGAAAGAGCACAGGCGCTATTCCTATAAGCCTCAGTTTTTATTCTTCCCCTTCAGGAGAAGTCTTCTTCTGGTTAACTGCTTCCATCAATGTCGACGTCCTTTCTGCCCGCTATGCCTCCGCAAGCCGAGGATTTTGAACACCCCGGGCTGCACCCGGACCCGCAGCTTCACGCCCCCATCAACCTTCCAACATCCCGAGGCGAGTACAGAGGCGGCGGCCGCGCCCCGCCCGCTTCTTCGCCGCCGCACACAAAGCGGCCGCCCGCCGCCACCAGCCTTCCTGCGAGCGACGCCCAAGTCCCCGCCTCAACCTGCAGCCTATGAGCGCGGAGGCACCGCCCCAAGCGGCGGCCGCACCAGGATCAGGATCGTACCCGCCGCCGCGCACCGCCGAGGAGAGCGCCGCGGTACCGTCCTATCGCGTCCCGTCCCATCGCGTCCCGTCCCGCGGCCGGCCCCGCCGCAGCCCCCGCGCCCGCAGGGAAAGGAGGCGAGAGAGCGGTGGGTGCTCTGCCGCCGGGAATATGCGTGGGGACTCAGGGCGACCGCCGTTCCTGCCGACCCTCCGCAAGGTGTCGCCGTCGGCAGCGGAACGGTGGGCGGGCCGCGGCTGCTTCAGCCGAGTGTCCGTGTCTAGTTCAGCGGGGCTGCGCCGCGGCGGTGTGCGCGGGGGAGCGCGGCCTGGCCAGCGGCCCGGCATCCCGCCTGGGGCAGCCCGCTGGCGTGCAAGGGCACGCCTGAGGGGAAGCGGTCACTCTAAGTGGCTGTTGCTAATTATTTGCAAAGCCCGTGGTCGAAGGAAAGACTGCCTCGTCCAGCAACTTCCTTTTTTCTTTTTTTTTTCCATTGCCCCCGGTGTTTTCTCGGGAGATCTCGGACGCGGGTGAGGAGGTGTCACCGCTTTCCTGAGCGGCGACTCGCAGGGCACGTTTCCCCCGAGCTGGGGGGCCGGGATGGCGCAGCGAGGGAGCGACACAAAGGGGTAGCGGCCGCGACGGTGTCCGTGGACCAGCGCAGACTGAATAGCAGCCCCCCTGCATGGCCCCGGCCCCCCGCGGCAGCCGGGCGCCCTGCCGGCCCGCCCCTGGCGCTCCCGAACCGGGAGCGGGACCTCATTCTGCTCGCAGAGAATAAAGAGCGAATAGGGCTTTTGGCGCCAAATGCCAGGCACCTCCCTGCTTGTATGGAAATCAGGGAGGTGGAGTTAGGCTGCCCTCGCTTTTCTGCCCTTTTTTTAAAAATTTTTTTAATGCTCCCCGGGCGTGTCAGCTTCTTTTTTCTAGTATTTTTTGGGGGGTGGGAAGGGTTAATAATATTCAACAGCTTCAAACCCAGCCAGTGACAGTCATCTGTCTGCGAGCAAAGGGTGAATGTGGAGGCTTGGGCCAGCCGTGGGGGCCGGGGGGATTGGCGCTCAGTAAAGTGCAACATACAAGATCATCTGCTGCCTTTTTTTTTTTTTTCCGGGGCTTTTTTTTTTTTTTTCCCAATTTCCCTTCCCCCCGCCCCCC
>VWZE01016047.1:27314-61653 GCA_013396675.1 Eubucco bourcierii
CCCTTGTGTTTTGTGTGGATTTCTCTGGCTCGCTTTGAGTGAATGAACTGGCGATTTGCGAAGTTGCAAAGAACAGCCCCTCCGCCCCCTTCTTTGCATCCTTCTCCTCTCCCCTTTGCACTGCCTCGCAGATGACAAAAGGAGTAAACTTCCTCTACTTTTGCTGGCATATTAGGAGGGCTTTCTGGAGAGATTACGGTATCAAAGCTTTGCATCTGTCTACAGTTATTCTGCTGGTTTGAGCGTTTGAAGCAGTTTGGGGAGAGCCGGCGAGTGCTATGTGCAGAAGTACAGAGGTGCTTTGCATCCTCGCTGTACCTCGTCGGCTGGTTTTGTGTCCTCACCGAGCGCCGGGGCAGACGGAAAGCTTTCCATGTTCCCGCACTACCTGATCGCCTTTCTTTATCTTGGGAGGAAAGGTGTGTCAGATGCATTTTTTTCAGAACTTGGAAAAGACTCCCTTTTTCTTGCTATCGATGATGGAATTTTTTTTTTCTCCGGTTAAGAGGAAGGGAGTCCCATTCGTGTCTGTCTGTTTCTTCGTGGTTTAATTATGTTTGGGTTTTTTTATTATTATTTATTTTTTATTATTTTTATTTTTGGTTTAGTTTCAGGTCTTGTGAGAGTCTCTCTTCATCCCCTTGCTGGAAATACCCGTAAAACCTGTCTCTAGAACCATTGCTCGACGCGCAGGGATCAGCAAGAAGAGACCCGTAATGCCAGGAATGGTCAGTAAAAACCCAGACCTCGAGTTCGACTCTTTACAGCCTTGTTTCTACCCGGACGAAGATGATTTTTATTTGTGCGGACCGGACTCCGCTCCTCCCGGGGAGGACATCTGGAAAAAGTTTGAGCTGCTGCCCACCCCTCCCTTGTCTCCCAGCCGGGCCGGGCTCCAGGAGCACCCCCCGGGGGGAGCCTCGGTGCCGTGGGGAGGGGCGGCCCTGGGTGGCTGCCGCCCCGCAGATCCCCTGGACTGGGCGTCCGAGCTGCTCCTGCTGCCCCCCGAGGCCGACCTGTGGGGCGGCTCGGACGGAGGGGACTTCTTCGAGACAGGCCTCAGCGTGACCAACAACCTCAACTCCATCATCATCCAGGACTGCATGTGGAGCGGCTTCTCTGCCCGCGAGAAGCTGGAGCGGGCGGTCAGCGAGAAGCTACAGAGCAAGGCGCCTGCCGCAGCCGTCCCGCCACCGCCTTCAGGGGCGGCAGCCGCCGCCGCCGGCGGCAGTACCGCCGTTGCCAGCGGNGCCTGCCGCGCCCCGCCACAGACAGCCGCGCCAGCAGCAGCTCAGGAGACGACACCCTCAGCGACTCGGGTAAGCATTCGCCGTACGCGGCCTTCTCGTATCCGGGACCCCGGGGTGGGGCGGGGGGAGGGGGGCGGAGGCGGTGCCTCCGGACGGAGATTGCTCCGCGCCCTCCGGGGGCTGCCCGGGGGCCAGGTAGGGGCAGCCGCGCCCCAGTTCGGTCCTCGGCGGCGGCATCGAGGTGCAGGGCAAGCCGGGGCGGGGCTCTGGGCGGCCGGCAGGCGGCAGCAGGCGTGGCGGCAGCGGAGGGGCCCCCGCTGTCAGGGCCCCATGAGGGCACCGGAGCCGAGGGCAATCGGCTCCCCGCCTCTAGTCCCNGGCCTCTAGTCCCAGCAGCAGCAGGTCGTGGGGAGCGGCGGGGCAGGAGCCCCGCCGGGCAGGAGGCTCAGCCTCTGGGCTACGCTGTCCTGAAGACACGCGTGGGGCTTCCTTACCTTGCTCTGCCCGCTGTGTCTGGCGTGCCACATACTAGCGGGAACAAGCGGACTTCTGGTGGGCAGAGCGGGCTGCCACCATTACCCTGGGTACGAGATTCGTAGGAGATGGCCGTGTGTTCTCTGAGGCATGATTTGGAGAAGCTGGAGCAGGCTGTTCGCCCCTCAGATCAGCGCTTACCCCTTCACTGACAGAGCTTAAAATACTCAGAAACACATCCTGTCTGTGCCTACAGAGAAGTCCACTCGGGCCGAAATGTGATTTCGTGTATGTAGATGAGCTGATCTGTATGAACATCGCCATAAACTTGGTGATTCGTCCCGAGATTCAAAGCCTGCAGTCCCTTTAATGTCTGGTTTGACAGCTTTGGGTGAGGAAGCACTTCCAACAGCTGTCTTCTTGGCAGTGCACCAAGCGCCGGCTTAAAGGGTCCCCGGCTGGAGCAGCTTCACCTTCTGCCTCAGAACAAACCCAGCGATTGTTTGTAGTTTTCCGGCTGCTTTTCTATCAAGCAAGGGCAGTGTTGTAGCACTGTGCATGCCTTTTGTACCGCAGCTCTACCATTCTATTCAGAATACATATATTCTGTCTAAAAACTCTTTTTTGAACCTCTGATTATATGGGTGATAGACCTACTTTGACTGAAAATTGGCAGTGTTAAAAACATAAATCACTAAACTTAATAAACTTTCAGAAATCACTGTTCCTCAGACATTTCATGTATATTCCATGCTTTTCCAGATCTGTATCTGTCTGCAGATGGTGGGCACACCCTGATTTTACCATCAGTTATTTTCCATCGCTGCTTTTACTGCACATATTTTTTCAATAAATACATATGGGTTGATAATTGCTCAGAGTATTGTCTGTGAGAGTAATATTTATTTTGTTTTTTATTACTAAAAGATGATGAAGATGAGGAGGAAGAGGATGAAGAAGAAGAAATAGATGTTGTGACAGTGGAGAAAAGACGCTCCTCCTCCAACAAGGCTGTTACCACACTTGCTGTTACAGTGCGTCCTAAAAATACCACTTTTCCAGCAGTCAGGACACAGCAGAATGAACTGATTTTAAAGCGCTGCGCACCAATTCACCAGCAACATAATTATGCTGCTCCTTCTCCGTACATGGAGACGGAAGATGCTCCACCACAGAAGAAGTTAAAAACCGAGGTGCCCCGTCCAGTAAAGCCCACAATCCAACCAAAGTCTAAGAGTTCAAGTCCTCGAAACTCTGATTCGGAGGATAGTGAACGTCGACGCAACCATAATATCCTTGAGCGTCAACGACGTAATGATCTACGGTCCAGTTTCCTCACATTAAGGGACCATGTTCCAGAACTGGTTAAAAATGAGAAAGCTGCAAAAGTTGTGATCTTGAAAAAAGCCACTGAGTATGTTCATTCCCTTCAGGAAGAGGAGCAGAAGTTACTTCTAGAAAAGGAAAAATTACAAGCCAGACAACAACAGTTGCTAAAGAAAATAGAATACAAGCGGACTTGCTAAACTTTTTTTTGGTCTTTTTTTTCTTTTTTTCTTTTTCTTTTGTTTTTTGGCTGACCAGGACAGTCATTGCCACTTTGCACATTTTTGATTCTTTAAAAAAAAAAATTGTGTTTTTTGACGTTAAGAATGTTGGTTTTACTTTCAATCCAGTCCCTGAAGTAATCAACAAACTGTTAATCCGGGTACAGAGCAAATGGATGTTCTTGAAAGAAGTTTATTTCAAGACTACCAAACAAGAATGGACTCCCCTTGTTTTTCTTCTTAAGAACTGTAGATGGTGGGGATTTTTTTTTTTTTTCAGATTGTTGTAAGCATTTGGAGCTGCTGGTGACATCTAGTTGAGTTTTAAAATGTTCATTCCTAAGTTTTATGGTGCTTAAGTTGTAACAGATGTTACTTTAGGGGTTGGCATTTTGTGCCCCTGTGGGAATTTTCTGTAAATACCATCTACACACTTGCCTTTTGTACATGTCTTGGGTTATGAGAGGTGGCTTTTGCTACCGGTATTAGACTGGAAGTTCATACCTAAGTACTGTAATACCTCAATGTTTGAGGAGCATGTTTTTGTATACAAATATATTGTTAATCTCTGTTATGTACTGTACTAATTCTTACATTGCCTGTATACTTTAGTATGATGCTGATACATAACTAAATTTGATACTTATATTTTCGTATGAAAATGAGTTGTGAAAGTTTTGAGTAGATATTACTTTATCACTTTTTTGAACTAAGAAACTTTTGTAAAGAAATTTACTATATATGCCTTTTCCTAGCCTGTTTCTTCCAGTTAATGTATTTGTTAATGTTTGGTGCATAGAACTGGGTTACTGCGAAGTTCTGTGTTTAATTTCTTCCAACGATGTACATTTAGTGCTGCGTCTTATAGCACTTTGAAATACCTCACGTTTATGAAAATAAATAGCAATTACATGATGTGCCATTTACTATTTTTCTTCTAAATGAAGTTCTTTTAAATAAAAACTTTAACTTTGCGGTGTTCACGAAATACAAAACTGTGGTCCTGTATCTTGGCCACTTGAAATTGTCCAACTATATGTGACAATACGGAAAATACACTAGGCAGGACATTTTCATTTCTGGTTAAAGAGTGATTGTAGTAAGAACAATTTTCTTGTACGTTCGATTGTCTGTCGTGATGTCAAGGTCATCCCAGGAGACTGAATGTGCCACAGCTGATGGAAAAACTCACCTGTGTCTTGTGAAGACTTCTGGAACATTCACTGTATGCAAGGAATCGTGAGGGATGGGAAGTAAGGCTAATACCCTTCTGCTAAGGGAGCAGCCTTGATGTGGTATGCAAGTGGGGAAGTAAATCATGGAAGTACACTTGCTACAGCACAGAAAATGAACTGTTTGTACTAAACAAACATGTTACTTGACTGCTGTTCTTAGTTGTGTTACAAAAGGCTCATCCTTAAGCAGCCCATCACTGCATAAAATTCTTGTTTGTAACTGAAGTTCCTGTTACTACTTCCTCTAAATTAGTAAAATTAAAAATCCCTGGGAATATACAGAGCTATGAAGTACGTGTCAAATGAGCAATGGAACTTGGCAGATGGTTGTCTTAAGGGGTGTGATGGCTTTGGTGTGAAAGGAGTAAGACATTTAAATCTGAAACGTGTTTGTTTTATTTTTGGTCCATTTTCTAGTTTCTATAGGTATTTCTGACATTTTCTTTTCTTATTTTCTCTGAAAAAGAAGGTACAGATTAATGGCCAAATGTCCAGTAGTTAAGGACTAACTTGCAGCTTGGAATGTCTGCTGCTACTTCAGCCACAAAGAAAATGGTATGCTTCATGATGGAGGTACAGAACATCTAGTATTTGTCATGAGGTAACAGAGTAAGAGCAGTATGGGGGTAGAATCACCAAAGTGATTGATGTGCTATATGTCCATATAGGTTGCTGGTGTACCCATAGCCTTTGCATTCTTGAGCCTCAGCAAGCTTCTGTACCAAGAACACTGGGAACTGTACTTGCAAGTCCAGTAAATCCAGATCTTCAAAAGGCACAAATTGGTGTTACGCTGTTTGGATACATCTAGGCCTGTACAAGTTCATGCCATTTGAAGACCTAAAATAAACAATATTTTCCAAATTTAGACTGCAAAGAATTGTTTTCATTCCTTTGATGTGGACTAGAACTTGGTTCTCCCACTTTCTAGAACAGTGAAAAGACAAAAAGCCTAAGCAGACAGTTGGTGTAGACAATCACAGGGTACATTTAATTTTACTAGTCACCACAAATAATTTTCAAACCCCATTTTTTTAGCATTTTTTGCTGAACTGTTGTACTGTTTTCAAGTCACATAAGTCATCTTGAAAAAGAAGGAAAGCTGTTAAAACATCCATTATACTGTCTTTCTAATGATTCTGCCTGACTTTCAGCAAGCAGTTTTTGCATGTTTACAAATAGATTTAGTATATTTAGTATATAAAAAAAAAATACAGCTCTACAGACAACATATTTTATTTTTGTACTACCATGACTGAAATTTTCCTATTGTCTTTGTGGAATTTTCCTTGATGCAACTCCTGCCCATTGCCTTCTGTCTTTCTGTGTTTAACCACCCAGAAGAGTCTGGCTCCACCTTCTCTATAACCTCCGATTAGGTAATGAAGACAGCAATTACATCTTTCTCTTGAGATAACCCAGTTCTGTCCTGTATTGTTGTGCTATCCAAGCATTTAGAGTATAATCAAGGTGTCAAATACTCAGATTTGTTTCGATATTCAACACAAATCCTATTTGAAAGCCTCTTGGCATGATCCTTTTGAATTCAGTGATAAATGTCCAACTGATGTCAATGAAAACAGGATCTGGTCCCATAGATTTAAGAAATCTCCCACATACTGTAGTTTGCTGCCATGTGCTGTACTACCAGCACTTGGGGTTTGTCTTTTTTTTTTTTTTTTTTTTTTTTTTTTTTTTTTTTTTTTTTCTTCTTTTAGCTTTCAGGATTTAATAGGTTTATTTTCATATCATTGCTCTAGGAAGCAAATTGTCAGTTGTAAAAGGTTATTGTGTTACAGTTGTTAAATCGAGTATAGTGGGTTTCAATTCCTTTATATTTACACAACAAAAATAATTGAGAGGTGCAGGAAAGAAGGCTTTTGAAAAGCAGAGGTAAACAATTAATTTAGTAATATTTTCTGAAGAATTGGTACCCACAGAGATACACATAGAAGGACTGAAACAAAGCCACAACAGTAATAAAAGATCCTTCTGCATGTCTCTAGAATGAAGAGTCCATAAGGGCTCAGTGAAATAATGACACTTTTTTTTTTTCTTTTTTTTTTAATATAGATATCTACATTTTCATAACAAATGTAAACATATCTGTCTGGAGAAATCTGTTAGAAAATGTTGCAAGTATGTAATAACTGCTTATTAAAAAAATACAGCCAATTCATGAAGGGAGAACTGGATTAGATTGATCATAATCTCATCTGACCTGTTATAAAAATTCTCAAGTCCTTTCTTACACAAGACAGAACTGCTGATGTAATTGGAAGGTTTCCTCCCAAATACTTCTATCCCAGAGGATGTATGGTCTCCTTCCACTTCTCTGTTTATTTTCTTTAAAATACCACTAAGAGTACAAGAGGCTTGAAACACCAAAATGAAATTATTCCATCATAAACTAATATAAAGTAAAACACCAGAAGGAGATCTTAAAAAGCTGAAAAGTGTTAATGATGTCATTACTGCTAGGTCACTTGTTGTCATGAATGCAAAGGCAAGTGCATTTCTCAATCTCCCAAGCTGCGGTTACAGCAACTTATCACCAGGTCTTGGCAGAACTGCTTGAGATTTCTTGATGTGTATAATTTGTAGAGGGCACATTTGTTCCTGGTAAGTATACTGATAAATCAGGATTTTTAAAAATACTTTAAAAGGATCCCATTCTTAAGCCTCAATTTTCTGGCTTGTGGCTAGTTTAAATCAGAAGATTTAATTAAAATTTTACATCTGAGATCATGTATTTAATGACACCTAATGTACTTGGCAAATGCTTCATGATTTACATGAGTTATATTCTTTTCCTTACCTTCATTCCCCATTTCCTTTTTTGCCTTTTCCCATTTCTACCAAAATGGCATGTGATGTGGTTTTTTTTTTTCTAAGGAGCCCAAACCCATCAAACTTTAAATTATTTCAGGTGTCACAACAACCCTTTTAAAGTAAGCAGGGATTTCAGTAGAGACAGAACATAACAGCACTTTCAGAACTCTCACAGGAATGTCATGGTGCAAAACATGGATAAGGTGATTGCAGGACCAGCACTGCAATTTTTGCCTTGGCACTTCTGGGTTAGTACTGGAGCACTGATAAGCAGAGCACCAGCTTGCCTGAGCAGTTACCCGAAGACAGAGTCCTTGCTCTGTGTCCAGAAAAGCTTTCACTTAGGCTGGGCTACCTTTTCCAGTCTGGCACAAGCTAGTATTAGTTGTCTACTTGTGCTGACCCTGCAAGGAGGCTTGCCCACATTCAACCAGATATTTTGCTGTTAGGTTGCATGAGGTAGCAATTTCCAGGGGCTGCAGATCTGTGACTCGCATCCAACTAAGTACACCTATTGGCCACAACCTTCTTTCAGTGAGATTACTTAGATATGTATTTAATCAACAGTTGTCTCAGGGAAGATAAGATGAATTCTTCATCTCTGAGCTGTGAAGATTCTATGTATGTGTGCTGTATGTCCAGATTAACAAACCTACTGCACGAACACAAGAAATTACATAGGTGTTGATCCACCTAACAAAACTTAGCAAAACCAGGTATTTTGTTTCCTGTATTTATGTCCACAATCTGTTGCACCTATATAATGCCAAAATTTAAAAAAGAACAAACCAAAACAACAAAAGTACAATTAATGACAAACATTTTAAAATTCCACTACAAAATGGATGGGTGTGTAGATATGGAAGATGTAAAATTATAACTGAATTATGATCTATTCGTTACCGATCTCTGAACCGCTGTGTTACATTTTGTGGGTGTAATCACGGTTAGGCTCCATATATACTATTAAAGCTGCTATATTTGTGAGCTATATAATTTGTTCACAAATTAAAAAAATAAAACCCAAAAACCTGCAATTAAAAAAAATAACATTAGTTCTTCCATCTGACATTGTTTAGATAAGTGGAGGCATTTTCATTTTATGGTAAAATAAGAATTTTCTTTTTTCTTATTCTATGCGTCAGATTTCTCATCCTGATTTTTCTGCTTTTAAGTATTTACTGCTTTCTATCTGCTGTCCATCTTCTATACTGCATGCATTTAGGAAAAACAAGTGTCTTCTACATCTGTCTGAAGCTGAGGTTAGACTGTTTTCCTGTAAGGTCCTGTATCAGTCATTGCAAAATTATGACAGGAGTCCTGTTGTCCCAAAGAACAGCATCTAACATCTAAATTATTAGAGGTAGAATGAATCATGTTTTCCACATCTATACAAGCATTACAAGCATTATGATTTCAAGAACATAGCTGCATAGCTTCCTAATTCTCCTTATACAGTCAACAGAAGCCATCTACTTGGACTTATGCAAAGCATTTGACACTGTCCTGCATGACATCCTGCTCTCTAAATTGGAAATACATGGATCTGATGGGTAGACCATGTGATGGATAAGGAATTGGCTTGATCACACTCAGAGTAACGGTTAATGGCTTGATGTCTAAGTGCAGACAAGTGATAAGTCATGTTCCTCAGGGCTCAGTGTTTGGACCAGTTTAATGGTTTAATGACATGGAAGGTAGGATTGAGTGCATCCTCAGCAAGTTTGCTGACAACATTGAGTTGTATGGCACAGCCAACATACTGGAGGGAAGGGATGCCAACCAGAGGGACCTGCAGTAGCTTGAGAAGTGGGTGAATGCCAACTTCATGAAGTTCACCAAAGCCAAGAACCAGGTCCTGCACCTGGGTCAAGACAATCCCAAGCACAAATACAGGCTGGGCAGAGAATGGCTTGAGAGTAGTCTTGAGGAGAATATTACAGGGTTGTCAGTTGATGAAAAACTCAACATGAGCCAGAAATGTGCACTTGCATCCCACCAGGCCAACTGTAATCTGGGATGCATCAAAAGAATTGTGATCTGCAGGTAGAGACCCTCTATTCTGCTGTTGTGAGACCCTACATAGAGTACTGCATCCAGCTCTGGAGCCCTGAACACAAGAACCACATGTAACTGCAAGAGTGGGTCCAGAGGAGGGCCATGAAGATGATCAGAGGGCTGGAGTACCTCTGCTATGAAGACAAGCTGGGAGAGCTGGGATTGTTCAGCCTGAACAATCTCTGAGAAGACTTTATAGCAGCCTTCTAGTATTTGAAAAGGACATATCACTTGGTTCTATTTGATGACCTATGCACATGGCAATGAAGCATATTCTGTGAGTGAGTTCTAATTAGTAGTGTCCTGATTAAATGGCAAACCTTGATGACAAATGCTTGATGCATACTTCTGTTTTAGTCTGGAACAGGGATCCCTAAACTTACTTATTTTGTGCACGGCCATACTGCAACAACATCCAATCATCTGTATTTTCAAGGGGGTCCATTCATCTTAGTATTGCTGCTGATGGGACAAGTGCATGGTTTGGGAGTCACACAGGAAATCCCAAGCTCACTCCAGAAGAAAAGTCCTTGATTTTTCTTTCATTGGCTAAAGAATAATGACTTAGGGGATTTTACTTGTGCATTTCTTCTGGTTGCCCAGAAAACTGAGCTGGTATAAAGTAATATAGCACCTTAGGAGTCAATGCCATTAGGACAGATTATACCAGCTGAGGTGCTGAAGTTGAAATAAATTGAGAAACCTGATTATAACTCTTCTATTGTATATGTGGTACTTCAGTGTTTCATTGTGACCACATGTAGATATGATTTTTAATGCCCTAAACCTCCTTTATCAAGATCTTAGTTTTAAAAAAAATATTAAACATATTTAACAGAAGTATTCTTACATTAGATTTACCACAAATATCACCTATATCTGAGCAAATATGCACTGTGATTAAAGTGTATAATCTCTCAAGAGAGGTTTATAATCATTTTAATTACCTTGGACTTAATAAAAGGAGTTAAAGGATTTAATAAAAGGGCATTAAGAGATTGCCAAAGGGTTAAATATATATATTTTTATAAGAAAAATTGTAAAGCTTATGTGGCTTTGAGGTGGGAAGGTGGGAAGTCTTAGTGGGAAAAGAGGAGGAGGTGAGCAAAAGTCAAGATGAGGATTAGTGTCAATTAAACTTCCCTTTGAACCTCCTAAGTTGCATATGCAGAACCTGACACAGCTGAAAATATCTGCAATTTCCTGGGCCAAACCAGACCAGAGAGGCTGATGTGCAGCTCACTGATCTACACAAAACTGCCAGGGAGTGAAAGATAGATATAAACCTAGCCATTTTTTTTCTAGTTCAATGTTAAGATATTTTAGCACTAGTTCAGTGAAAAGATCTGGAGTGCCAGTAGATTCATTTCTTAGGCCGCAAGGATTTTGTTTGGTTTTGATCTACCTTAGATCAAAACTAAACAAATTCTCTTCCCTAATTCTCATCCTCTTAGCTTTTAGGTTAGCATAAAATGTAGTTTATTTCTGGTCGCCTGGAATGTAATAAACGTAATTAGAGATGAGAAGATGAAAGTGAACAGATAATCTTCAGACAGGAAATTCTATAGCAATTACAAAAGAGGACAAAATCCAGCATATAAACCACCTAGAACATTGCCTCAATTCACCCTTTTGCTGAATCAAAACTGAAGCCTCATCCAGGGAGATAAGGTAGAGGTCCAAATGTAGATACCTGAATGCAAATCAGCACAAGTTTTGTGGAAAGTTTTGTTCACTGGAAGTAAAATTATTTCTTTAGATTTTCCAGTTGGGGTTAACACACATTTCTAATGCGTTTTCCATTTGCTAACACTGCAGCCTTTCAATGCTGGGCTAATCCTTTCTCCTGGTTGTGGGCATTCCTGTAAGCCTTAGGGATAGACTTTCTGCACAAGGAGGCACAGAGGAGTGCCTTGGGGCTTATAATGCCTGTTTTCTTCTGTACAGCATCCTGGATAGGGACAGACTCCTTGAACAATTTTACACGATCATGTATAAAATCCACATCTTACAACCCTCTTTCCTCTGTCCCCAGAGACCACATCTCTCGTGTGCAAAGAAACCTGGTCCTGAAGTCAGCATTCAGAAATTAAATATAAACATAACAGAGTGCAAGAAGAGTGAATCTGAGTCCACTTTTATGATTCAAAATACCAATAAATCTTCAGATAAATTTTAAAAATCAAGGCCCACATCAGTTCATACATGCCTGTGCATGTATCTGCCTTCTTTCTTCCCACTTCTATATGAGTGAGTGATACAGAAACTGGGCCAAGGCACTCGAGTCCTTCAATATGGTGTAAAATGCACTGGAACACTGCAACAAGTCTATACTAAGTAAATGAGAAGTTTTAAAAAGACATTTTCTCTAGCATGAAGGCATGAGGATAGCTGAGAAAATATGTATTATTAATTTATGCTCTGTTCTTTTATCAAAAGTGTAATTGTTTCCTTATGTTTTTGAGATGTGCTAGGAATGCAAAGCAATAACAATTTAAAAATTAGTTCTGACTAGCAGTATCTGGAAGTGGCAAAAAAAAAAAAAAAGAAAGAAGCAGCAGAAAAACTAGATGCACTGGTACACTTAATTGAATATTGTAGCAGAAAAAAACTAAACCAGAATTTTAAGAATTTTGAGCAGGTCAAACCAGCCATATTAGCTTTCAAACAAACATAACTGAGGAAAATATATTTATTATTTTGTTAATGAATGAAACCTAGAGGTTTCAATGTCATGTTGAAAACAGATTGATTTACTGCAGAGTAATTCAAGAAGTTTGTTTATGTATTTGGCAGAAACAAACACAGAAACAATCAAACATACAAGCAAATGAGTCCCTAGACATCTAACCTGCGAAACAAAACAGGTTGTTGTTGTTTGCTTGCTTTTTTTAACATCGGGAGCTTCTTGTGAATAGTAAAGCCAGCTTGTTTGTCTTTTGTTTTGTTTGTGTTTGGGGGGTTTGTTTGTTTATTATTTTATATTATTTTCTTTTGGCTAAGAGCTTAGAGTCTTTACAGTGGAAATACAGCACAAGGATTGCAAACCTGCTGAGGAAGGGACTGTGTTTTCCTTTAGTGTGGACAGCACCTTTGCCTTGTTTCTGTTTCTGAAAAGCTCCTCCTGGAGTTTGTGTACATTGCAAAACCTCATAAAAATTAAGTGATATCTTTATGTGGACAGATTAAAGCAGTGGGTGCTTTAAGAACTGTTGGTATTTCATGTTCCATATTAGCTAACTCAGGTTAACCTGTCTGTCTTGGTTGCTGGTCAAAGTTGGGGCAATGGCTGTTGCACGTCTAACTGTTAGCTGATGTGGTTCCACCCTCCCTGGCAGGCAGTGGTTAGGTTGGTTTAAATTGCTGTGCAACTTCATCGTAAATTATCTAACCTGGATTAAGTAACCCAAGTTAAGAACACACCTTTCTTTGTGGTGTGTTTCAGCATGATTTTCATGTTGGTTTTCTGTTTCTCACTTAAACAGAGATAGGTATGGAAATCCAATGTACTCAGAGGAACAGTACTGAGTTCCACTTGATATTTAGCCTTTGGCTACAACAAGCACAGCCCTAAGTCCTGAGAAAATTCCATATACTCCCTGTGACTCATTTCTGTATACCTTGCTTAGGCAAAGCTTCCACTTAATAGGGTATTTTTTTAAAGGGTCAGACTAGCAGTTACACAGGATATAGCTGTCGCATTGTCAGATCAAGAAAAGTTAGTTAGCTTTTGGGTGGGGGGAGTAAGGGGAAAACTGCACAGTGTTTCCATAGTATAGGCAGTGGAAAATGTCTTTTCTAGCTGTATTAAGGTTTTTTTAATTGTGTGTGTAAAAATGCATGGGCATTATATTAAAGGTTTTTCATCATTCTGGTCCTGCTCTGTATAAAGCACTTAAGACCATTCTGTATGTTAAATACATAGGTAATACTATGAATTTAAATTTCATTTCATTACATTTAAGCACGTGCTTTAAATGATTTGCTGAACTGAGGCCAGAATACTTGCTGAATCAAATTGAAATACAGCAATGTCTGTTCTTCCCCCTTAAACAAACAAGTACTAAATGAAATACAATAAAATAGCATTCCCAGAGAAATCTTATGCCGCAGAAAGAACTGCTGCATTGTTGTATTAGTAATTTGCCTAATGTTCAGTATCTGCACTGTTCATACAAGTGTAATGCAGATGTAATTAGGTAAGCCTTATGATTTTACCCTCATGTTATACTGAATACAGTTTTGCAGAGGAAGAAAGTAAATGAAAATAAATAAGAAAACAGAAGCTGGAAATGTCATTCCAAACTGCTTGATTTAAACTAAGTAAAGATACTGCAGACTTTACAGCAGCAATGGAACTTTTAAAAAAAAAAAAAAAAAAGGTAAATCTGGATCCACTTCCCCCAATGAAGGGTGTGCAATTCAGAATTTGTGAAGCTGACATTCACCTCACAGTGCTGCAGATGCTTCATAAAGGCTTGTGAGCTAATGTCTATTTCTAGAACAAACTGTGAGATGAGAATAATGTTAACTATTAGGTATTATAAGGAAAATGTATTGATTTTTCAAACATGCTCAAAAATATCCCATCTGTTTTGTATTCTAAGTAGAGCCAGTTCAGTATATTTTGATTTTTATTGTGCTTTGTTACTAGGTGCATTACATGTAATGTGTTGACAAATGAGACAGAGTAAGAGAGTAGAAAGACAGTAAAAGAAGGAATAACAATTGGACAGTAACAAAAATAATACCAAATACCTATAAATCAACCAGTGAAACAGCAGGAATAATTTTCACTTCATCGGATTATGAATCAGGACCTTAATGACAATAAGCTGTTTCTTTGGGAGATGCAACTTTGTTATTTTTGTCTGCCTAAATATGCAATGCAGTGCAGAGTTTGCAACATTTTTTTATGTGTATACCCCTGTACACAAGCAGAAGAACACTTTTAAGGCCTCTTGTAGTAGGCTTTATTTAGGCCTCTAGTAAATATGTGACACTCCACTGATTGCACTGGAATTAGGAGTACTCTTCCTTGTCAGACTGCTAAATGCTCCATAAAGCTGTCTGCTCCCTGCTGCATTGAGGTAAGCACGTAAGGTAGAACAACGAAATGACTTGCGCAGAGCTATTGAAGAATATGGTATTGTGACTTCAAAGTAGAAACTATTGGTCCCTAATCCTGTGCCAAAAACTTCCCTCCTTCTCTCTTGTTGTCTTTCTTTCCCAATTTTATTTCAAATAAACAAAATAACTTTTGTAAACCTTCTTCAGACTATGATTAATCCTCAATTTTCTGCACTAAAGTTGCACGTTTACCAGTAGTCTCATCAGCTGTTCAGCTAAGATGTGAAGCCCAGAGGTGTTTCCATGGACTCAGCACAGGATACAATAATCTTGTTGTGTAGGTGTAGAGTAGAAATTGGGCCCCGACAAAAAAGTCCGGTTTATACATTTTCAGAGATGCAGGATGTTTTTGTTTTGAAATTCTTAATCCCACTTCCTTTTTCTTTCTCTTAGCAATGTTTCTATTGTACTATAAATAATTAGACATGTAGAAATAAAGAATGTAATTAAAAAAATTAAACAGGGAATGATCAATTGAACCTGTCTCAGTTCCCATCAAAGTCTATTGATTTAGTGTTTGGATCTTTCAGACTATCTATGAGCCAGTAAGTAAAATAGGCCCAGGGCACAGACTTTGGCAGTCATCTATGATTGCCCCCTCTGTTACACAGGCAGGGCTTTGACACAACCAGGAACAGCTGGGGGGCTTAGCACAGGCCAGGGAGCATGCCTGATAATGAGGCTGGACACTTGGAGCTGTGAGGTAAAGGGACTTAACTGCATCAACACAAACAGCTATGTGTAAATGTGTATGATGCTAGTTCAACTTAGGTCCAGAGACAGCCCACTGAAAATATTGTTATAAATATAACCAATACATTTTCGTGCCCAAAATCCATCCTCCAGTTTTGCTTCTGTCTCTCACTCCTGCATTATCCTGGGAGTCTCTTTCTCATTCTTTTGGTTCTTTTATGCAATAGAATTGAAGCCAGACAAGGCTGTACCATCTCACCTTCTTTCCTTCCCTTTCAGAATTGGGTCTCAGATGCAAAATGCACATAAAGTCAATTAATTACTTTCCTGATTGAAAGCTTCCCTGAGGTGACATGTATATGGTATCTCTTAATTAGAACACTCTTTCTGCACACAGTAAGCTTTTTTCAGTTCAGTACATTCCTGAGAGCATTACTACATTTTACAAATCATGATCATAATATTCATTGCACATACATTCTATCTAACTCAAAAGCTCTAGCTTGCATTTGTATCTTCATAAGAAAACGTATGACATATTACCAATTCAGATTATACACCTGGCATTTAAGAGACTTTTCTTAAGTACTCCCCCTAATCCTTGGGTTAGACTCGTCTTGCGCACACACAGATACACACATTACAGAAGAAAAAAAAAATTAAGACAATTCCATAAGGTACTTTATCATCACACAAGGACACCGGTCCTTTACAACACAAAATTCCTTTAGAGACACTTGGTAATTCAACATAATTATAGAAGGATATGGATTTCTGCTGAGTAACAGATTGCAAAGAGGTTCTGAGGAAAGTATGAATGTTGCATAATAAGAACCAATTGCTCCTAAAAGTTGTAAAATATTCCACAGAACACTCATACAACAAGAGACATTGGTCCCAAAGGCCTAATTTTGTATAGAGAAAGGGCTACATTGTAAGAAACTGTGCTTTCTGAAGATTTTGTAGCTGACAGGGGGTAGGAGACTTGAATTGTATTCTAGGAAAGTGCAGGTTTTCTCTATAAAGTTCCCCTAGAATCTGTACTTGCTGTCTGAATGACAAGTGGGGTTTATTGATCTGGGTAAAATGATGCAGAAAAATTCTTCAACTTGATAGGAAAATACTTCAGTAAATTAATATTTGACTTACTGGGAGAGGATGGGGTTTTATATTTGTGTATAGAGACTGCTGCTGTGTTTTTCCAAGTTTATGACTGTGTGTACTCCTCTTATAATGATTTCCTTGTTTGTGCATATCTGTACAAGTGAGAGAATTCCTCCTGCAAGTGCATGAGGGAGGCTGGCTGTGCTTTCCCTAGGTAAGCAAACTCAAGACAGCTCAGTTACTTGTCAAGTGTTTAACCAGGCCCTTATTTCTGTTGCCTGTGGGAGGAAGGGTTACATTTGAAAGCAGGATCTAGCTGAAAGCTGTAAATTTCGGTCTCAAACTGAGAGGACTGTCCCCAGGTGGGGACATCTCCCAGAGTGATGAGGTAAAAAGCAAAACCTAATCTCTGTAACACAGACCCAGATCTAAGTCCATGACGAGGGTGAAAAAACCCAAGAAATTTACATTGAATAATAACTACGATTATTCTACAGCTATGCCAACCAGTTTTTACTGTTAAAATTTCCACTACACCTGTGTCGCTGAGGAGGCACAATAAAAATGGAGCCTGCATACCTGGATGGTGAGGTAAAATGTGCCTGAAGGGCACTTTCTTATGGCTTTTTGTGTATTTCAGCGTGTACTCTTTTTTGGGGGGTGGGGGAGTGCTGAGCAGGATGCTCCCAACCTGTGCAACGAGCTTTCTCTCTCCATAGGTCGCTGTCCCTCCATAACGCGCTCTCCATGCAGGCCTCCGTCTGAATTCGCAGGCCATTGTTCCCGGCGGTTGCCGCGGAGACTGGAGCAGCTGCTGGATGACGGGCCTTGGCCGGCGGCCCCGTGTGGCTCGGCTGCCCCGGCCGGGCCCTGCGCGCCGCCAGCCGCTCACCCTCCCGCTGCTGGCAGTGGCACGCCAGACAGTGCGGGATAATGTTTACTAACATCGGCCACATGGCTCCCTGCGTACCGCCGCTCTGCCCAAAATGTGTCAGTCCCGGTGGATTGTCAGGCACCCGGCCAACCTGCCTGCAACGTGCCGAAAAATCTGTCAGCCTGGGGGCCGCCGTCCACCCTGCCGCCAGGGATCTTAGCTCCCGAGAGGGGCGGGTGGGCGGTGGGCGCTGCTGTTCGCGGGTCACCACGCGTGGCCTTTGGACACACACCGACGTGTGCATGGCGGGCAGCTGGGCCCTTGCCTCAGCTGACCTTGAGGGGTGTGCTGCAGGGGCACATGGAGTACCCCTGAATTGCGTTCAGCGTTATGGATGCTGCAGGCCGGGCTGAAGGCCACGAGTGTCCCAGTGCCAACAATATTGTTGAATGTGTACTTTTACTGGCATGTTGTTTCTCTAGCAAATTTACGGCAAGAGATTACTGCTGGAGCTGACCTCTTTTTTCCCCCCCTTCATCCAGGGTAATGAATGTTGCTATTTAATGTTGCTGCATCCACTGCTTGTGTGCTTTAGTTTTTAAAACCATAATGTAGTACCCAGGGGAAGCCTTTTGTTGCCTGGCTGTGAAGTCTGAATACAAGCTTCCCTATTGGAAGCATCAGAGGTAGAAAACAATGACTGAGAATAGATTTATAGGGTATAGCTTGGCCTAAATCATGTCATACAGTTAGAAAATATGGATCAGATCCTGAGGTGGTGCAAGTCAAGTGTAATCCGATGGAGCAATGATACTTATACTGACCCAGGAGCTGGCTCTTGTTTATTAAAATGCAGACTGGCACCATCCAAAAATAATGAGGGATGGTTTAAAAGCAAAATGGCAGGGAAGTTTCCTGACAGTCCGTATTCACTTAAATTAAAATATGCTAAATAGAGGAATGTTAATAAAAATGCCTTCAAGTCTTTCAGTATACTTGACCACTTCAGGATCGGTATGTTCATTGTTCAGTATTTTCCTTCACAGTTTGAGTGGCCAGCCCCAGGAATAGAAAGCCTCCCTAGTGTAACATGGATGTATTAGCACAAAGCCATGGAAATAAGCATTATCACCTAATTACCAGTAGCACATCATGGAGTTTTCCCTAAAAAACCTAGTTTTTAGAAACAGTGTTGCAAATGGGTTAAAAGTGTAAAATAAGAAGTCATAGAGTTAAATACAGATATTATTAAATTTCAATCTTCAGCAAAATATCTCATAAAAAAGTTATAGTCATATTATTAATCTTCACTCTGACCCTACACTGATAGACAATTATAGTATTTTTTGGTAACTATAATCAATTTTGCTAAGAAACACTCCAAAAAAGAATCAAAAGTTTGCCATAACATTTTTGAGAACTTCCAGAATTTCTAGTAAGTAGTTACTAAACATTTTTTAAATGTGACAATAATAGGAAATAGTTGGAAAACTGAAAACTGCATTAATTTCCACTGTCTGTACTTCCACTCCATTTCCTCTGTCTCTTATTTGGGGGAAATATGTATTGTTTTAGTTGTGGATGTGAATTCAAATGATACTTTTAAGGTAAAGTCATTTGTTTATCACCTTAGTCCAGTGGCCAGATAAACCATAGGACAAGATGATTCTTACTGTTATCACATGTTGGAAAATTTTTATATCATTATCCAATGTTTCAAGATCCCTCTAAAAATTCAAATTGAGTGTGGGGGTTTTGGTGGTGGCGGTGGTGGGTTTTTGTTGGGTTTTTTTCTTTTTTAATACAGTAAAGCAATGTGTGCATATTTTGCAGATGAGATCCTAAGTCCTTAAGAGATCGCACAATAGTTACAGAATCATAGATTCATTGAGAATGACTGTGAGATCCTCAAGTCCAACCATAAACCTAACACTGCCAAGTCCACCACTAACCCATCACTGATTACCAGATCTACATGTCTTTTAAGTACCTCCAAGGATAGCAACTCAACCACTTCACTGGACATCTTGTTCCAATGCTTTGCAACCCTTTTGGTGAAGATATTTTTTCCTAATGTGCAATCTAAACTTTCCCTGGTACAATCTGAGCCCATTTCCCCTTGCCCTGTTGCTTGTTACTTATGAGATGAGACCAGTGTCCTCGATACAACTTCTTTTCACGTAGTCATAGAGACCAGTAATGTTTCCCCTCAACCTCCTTTTCTCCTGACTAAACCACCTGAGTTCCCTCAGCTGCTTCTCATAAGACTTGTTCTCCAAGTCCTTCACCAGCTTTGCTGCCTTTCTTTGGATGTGCTCCAGCACCTCAATGTCCTTTTTGTAGTGAGAAGCCTGAAACTAAACACAGTATGTGAGGTGCAGCCTCACCAGTGTCAAGTATGGGGGCATGATCACTTCCCTAGTACTACTGGCCACATGGTCATCATTGATACAGGCTTTGATTCCCCTGCCCTCCCCTCCTCTCCCCTCCTCTCCCCTCCTCTCCCCTCCTCTCCCCTCCTCTCCCCTCCTCTCCCCTCCTCTCCCCTCCTCTCCCCTCCTCTCCCCTCCCTAATGGCTGTCAGTGGAGTCTGTTGTTTATCTTTACTGTAACATTTTTCTTTGCATACGACTAAGAGACATTTTTGTTTCTTGCACTCCCACAGAATCTATTCCTGTGAAAAAGTGAAATGAATGAAAGAGGATGTCTAAGGTAGCTCTCATCAAGACTGGAAAGGCCCTGGACATGACTGAGCTCACAAATTAATCTTATGAGACTTTAGATTTAATCTTGACACATGGATGATGGTGTATTCAGTAATAAAAACAGCAGTTACAATCTGTATTATAAAATTATGTAGTATTATTTTTTCTTCAGAAGGTAGTCAAACTGCTTCTGTGAGGAAATTTTCCTTTGCCTTTCCTTTGCACTGAACTACTAAAACTACCAAATGTGGAGTTTATGTTGACATGAGATGGTTGATTTTTTGTTTGTTTGCATTTTTTGTTTGGTTGGTTTTGTTTGTTTGTTTATGGGGTTGTGTTGGTTTTTGGGGTTTGGTTTTGGTTTGTTGTTTTTTTTTTTGCTTCTAGCATAAAACTTCTTGCAGAAACTTCTGAAGGAATATTTCTTCTTTGAAACCAATAATTTGAAATCCTGATGTAAGCCTGCCAGGTGAACTAGAGCCCTGGGTCTTTTGAGAGAAGCTTCTTCATCAGTGTTTAAGCCTTTGGTGAATAGATCATTACATCTCTGTTTATATAGACATATGGTGTGAAGAACACTAATACAGTTGTCTGTGCACAACTGTAACAAACAATCTGCTTATTGTGTATTTTTTTAGGCAACACTTCATGCTGTCTAACAGGTGGCTCTAAGTTACAATAGGCACACTGTCGGGGTAAAACAAACCCCATTTACACAAGAGCCTTGACTGGAGATAGTGACTAAGACAGCCTGCAAAATCAACCTTAGAACATGATTGTTCAAAACACTAAATACCACAAACTTCTAATGAATATGAGCCTTGCCTTTTACATCCTCCAGTTGCCCTCAATCAATCTCAGGCCAGTAAAGTGAATTCCTCACGATTAATGAATACCAAGCAACATTTCAAAATCTCTCACACATTATAACCCATAAACTGTTTTAACCGATAAACTTTTTAAGTTTGTTACACACTACAAGTGTTTCGGAGCATACTGTGGCACTAGATTTGGTTTTGTTCATTGTAAAAAGGGCAAAATGAATCATTCATCCTTTTCTCTAGAGATACATTCCTAATTTCGTTCCCCTTTGTGATCTTTTCCCCAGAAATTTCCTCACCATTCACTGCTTTTGGTTACATTTTCTTCCTGGATGTGCAGTCCTAGACCATTATGTTTTCACTTGTTCTGCAGGAAGTTGATACTTATGGCTCTGGGTTTTTTTGGTTTTTTGGTTTTTTGTTTTTTGGGGTGTGTATGTGTGTGTGTGTGTGGTGTGTGTGTCTATTTTGTTTTTTATTGTCCAATGGAATTCCTCTGGCAGAAAGGGAGATTCTCAGGACAACAATTCTTTAAAGTTTCTGGAGCTCTGCTTTTGACACAATACTTGATGCAGCTTTCATTGAACTTAGAGAGGTAGGCCAGGTCCAAGGTAAAAATCACGAATGGTAGTGGGTTGGAAATTAATCGTCCTGTTAGCCCTGTGGGGAATCACTTATATAATTGCAGAAAAGTACTCATATTGTCTGACAGTTACCCATTTCAGTTAACTTCGGTTATATGTATATTCCAAGCAAATCTTCTAGGGTTTCCCAGCAGGCAACGATGAGAGATGGGCAGCCCCAGAAGGCAATTCATCTCATACCAAAGCAGATGTCTAAGAGAGCTGTGGGAAGTCTCCTTGAGATGCAGATCTTTCTTTTGACAAAAAGAGTTCCCTAACTTCTCAGTGGTTACAGTAAATGAGTCAGATCTCACCCATTCCAACTGATAGTGTGAAAATAGCGGTAAACTTCTGCATAAGCATACTTGTGAGATGGTGTCTTCCTTCAAAAGGTACTTCCCTTCAACTCTGTAAGGTGCTGACTGCTTTGTGATTTACCTGAGTTCAGCAAGACTTGACAGTACTCACTGTTTCATGAAAGGAATGAAGCATCTTGGTAGCCTAGATCAAGATTTGGATGGCTTACACATCTTTGATGAGATACTGACTTTTAACTTATGATTAGTTTTTAGGGTTATTTCCTCACACAAATGTTCACATTTTTCCCTGCAGTTTTTTCATCCCACTCCCATCTCTTTTACCGAGTGGGAGTGCATTGGAGCACACACCCATTTTCTTATCAGACAATATCTGCGTGAGGTTAGATAGAGTGTGAAACAAACCTCACGAAGTCAGTGGAAAGACTCAAATGGTTGCAGCAGTATTTAAGTGAGGCTACTGCTGTGCTAATCCATGAGGATGCCTTGCTTAATTTAAAAGAAGACATCGTGTGTGAAGCACTTCAAATAATTTACTGAAATTTCAAGTAGCCTAAGTCTATTGAATAATGTTGTACACATGAACAACTCACTGAATTAGTACACAGATCAAGCTAATCTTCAGTAATGAACTCTTATGAACTCCTGTTTAGGAACAGAATTCTGTTTAGGAACAGAATTTTGCAGTCAAATCTAAGGGACAAAACTTCATTTGCCATACTGTATTGACTCTTTATTTTGAATATTCGACATAAAGTATGTCTACAGTGGTGGATTGAAATGGAAAATGAAATCATAAAAAATGAATATTTTCATATTGTGGATTTGTGTATGTATGCTTGGATGACCAAAACAATACATTTCCTAGAATCTGGACAGATTTTCTAAACACCAGCATTATTGCTTGGGATAAGATCTAAGATTCATCAAGTCCAGCAACCGCCAACATCAGATGATGATACAAAGAGATTCTGTCCTACTATTACATCTTTTCTTGGCCTCTTATAGATTGAGACTGGCTTCCAAGTGTGAAATTAACTGACCCCTCGTAAATGCTTATTATCATGTATATACATAGATATACAGATATTTGTATGTTTAGATATATGGTATATTGAGTTATATAAAAGAATTGTGTTCAGATCATTCTGGTGAGCACTGATCTCTTATGCATAAAATACTGTTCTTTGATTTCCTTATGTTGTGAAAGGAAAAAGAAATAAATACATGTAAAAATCAATCTTTATTGCATTCTTGTTGGTTATACCTGTACTAGTGAGCTAACTAACAAGAGTCATAGTCATTACTGAAGATCAGCAGCTAGTTCTGCTCAAAAACATTACTTGACGCAACTTTGAGCAAGGCAAATTAATGGTCTCCCAAAAACAATTCCCAGGCAAAGTTCAGGAGTTTGAGCAAGCCAGGGACCACTCCCAATGGCTAGTTTGGATGTGGTTTTCTTGTTTTAAAAAACAAGAAAATTTAATAGCATAGACTTCAGCAGACGACACCAATTGATCTCTGGGCCAAAGAATGAGCCCTGTCAAGATCCAGCTTATCAGCAGGGATGTTGCCAGTCATTTCCTGAGGCAGTGTGTGCTGTGATGAGTTTATGTAGTGCAGTTTGTATAGGTTTGTGTCTTTCAAATTAAGAAAAAGGTACTTTCCTTTGTAGTGGTATATTTCAAATTATCTAATAATATGGATGCAACAGTATTTTTTAAATGGAACTACTTTTTTTTACTGATTTAATTCTCAATCTATCATTAATAAACTTATTTCTGTAGCACCAGCAGCTTCCAGCCATTAATTCAGAAAAATGAATACACTTTTCAGTACAGTCTCATACATTTCAGAATGGGGGACAAGACTGAAATGCTAACTGATCATCACAGGTGACACTGCTAGCCTGTGCCTTTGTGTATGATCCAGTGTTCAGCTCAAATGCCTCCACAGTCTTTTAGACATCAGAAGTGAGGGAGGTGAGCAGGGGAAAAAGAAGTACCTTTGAATAGGCCTGTGTAGGGCATCAAGCATTGTGTGTTGTCAGAAATGATAATTGTAATGAGTGGCATGTAGTTTTGATACCTTGAAATATACTTTTTTCTTCTGTACCTACAAATTACAGAGGTTCATCATATCAAAGAGGAGGAAGGATTGATGCAACAGAACTGTAGACATCATCTAAAAAGAGACCAAACTGATGTAAACCAGCATATAGAACACTTTGCCAAAAGAACTAGCAGAATTTCAGTTTCTGTGTCTTTGGAGAAATAAAAATTTGAAGGGACATGTTAGTACCCATTGAATGTCTTTGAACTGACTTCGATTTGACACCTTACTTGAATTTACAGTTTAAATGCTTAGTAAACTCAAGTGGCTAGGTGCCCTGTTATTCACTGGAGAGAAGCAGATGCCTTTTCAATCTTCCAGAGGAGACTGTCTGCCTGTTTTTTTATTAACTTCTAGAGCATCCCATTCAGACAACAATGGTGAGCACTGGTCCTTAGTGAATACAGTTCTGTGCTCTGTGAAATCACTTTGCCCTCTTACTACTAAAAAGAAAATAAATGGAAAAAGAAATAAAACTCTTTTAGTCTTGCTGTAATTTCTGACAGATGCATAAGACAGTTGTTACTAGGAGAGAGAACTAATGCTAAACTCAAAAAGTTTTCAGTGATGTAAGCTCAATATGTCTGCCATATGCCTGACAGAGAGTGATGCACCTGAGGCACTTCTGAGTCTGCACACATGCTTTCCAGCATGTTACATTCATAATGGCTCAGTCTAGCAGGGGTCACAAACTCCTCAATTTCTACTAGTGCCTTAGGGCTGTCATTTGCAAAGATCTTCAACTAAATTCCTTTTAAATGCTACACCAAAAGGCCTTTTAATAAACGTATGTGTCTATGTGTGTATATATATGTATGAATATATTTCTATGTATAGTTACTGTATCTTCTATTTGCTATCTCTAAAATATAACCCAAATAACTTTTATTCCAAAAATAGTAAGTAATTCTCTGAGTAGGAGAGGCAGTGTCAGCAGTTACTGTCCTGTCTGCTCTATAGGGGATTCTGTCTTTAAGAATGAACAAAACTGCAATAAAATCAACACTCTCTGCAGTACGGATAAATAAATTTTCTAGTCTTCGCACTACTGCCTCATGTCCTTAAAATAAGTTTTACATTCTTTAATTTAGCATGCTTCAATTTAGCTTCTGGGGGAAAAAAGAATATTTCCTGTACATGGGAAATCAAAGTAGTTGTTCAAGATATTGTATATTTCACTGTAGCAGATAAGCTGCATCAATAAATTTATCTCCTTTTAGTCTAATTGTAAAATACATTTTTTGTTGTTGTTATTCCTCAGCCTTTTCCACAATAAACATAGTTGGAATATTGCCCAAATGTTCTCAAGACCATGTGATTTTCCATAGTTAGACAGAAATTAACAAATTTAAGAGGCATTTTCTTTGTCAATGGATGGAAGAAACAGAAAGATGAATACTGTGCCTTTGCAGTGGCATCCCTGCATTTTTGGGACTGCATATGTCTTCAGAAACGTGGTAAGAAACATAGCAGCAATATTAGCCACAAGTCCCTATTGAAACAGATATAGAACAAGGTTAGGTGTGTTCTTGAATGGGGCATTTGAAGGTATATGCACAACCACAGAGTTTTATCATGTAACATGTAGCAGTATGCTCTGTGCTGACCAGTACTGATAGATATTGGACTTCCTTACCTCTTCCTAAGGTCAGCCCAGTTAAGAGTTAGAGTGTCCACTTCAAGTGATTTTTGCATGGGTAAACTCTGTGTGTGATTAGACTATTCCAAAACCAGTCGATTCTACTCCTTTTTGGGGTGGGCCCCATTATTCTTTTCTGTGTCTGAGTACAATATCATCAGTTCTGTCTTTGTTTTCCCTTAATTATATTTCTTTCCCTGCATGTTTTTATTCATTTTGGGGTTTGGTGATTTTTTTTCACTTAATACTTTGGTCTTTTATTTTTATTTTCCCTCCCCTTTCTGTACTCCTTCTTTATTGTCCCCATCTTTTTTTCTCTATATCTTTGCTCTAAAAAGGCCGCCTAAGGTTGCACTGCTGTGGTACAGTCTCCCTGGCTTACCTTGGAATGAGACAGTATTTTCCCTGTGCTCTGAGGTCTGTGGTTCAAATACTCTCTCTTTTGCCCACCTAATGGGGTCAGAAATGCTCTATCCATAGCAGACTATTTCTCCTTTGAGTATTATGCCTCTGTGTGAAGTCTAACACAGGATGTAGTCAAAGAGAATGATAGCATTTATTAAAAATTATTTAAAAGGCAAAATTTGTGTACCATGGAAACAAGCTATAAAATTGAAACATGCAGAAAGAGGTTCTTTTAAGATGCTGTTTGTAGGCCTCAAACATGGTTACTGAGGAAGATGATATAAGCCATAGAAACACTCATTCTTAGAAATCACAGCTGGCTTTCTACCTCAGGAGCTGGCAGTTAGAAAACAACCAAGAATAGCTTCCCGAGTCCTCATCCTTACAGCTATTTCTTTCCATAGGTATCATTTTCTCCTCTGTTTTATTTGGCCCACAATTCCTATCTCATGCTCATTGATAATGTATGCCCTCTTTAAGCATCTAGAAGTTTTATATGCACTTCATTGATTTTTTGATTTGTTTAGTGTCTAATTTCAGACAGAAACCACTCCTGCCTGAAAGTATTCACAAGTAGATGTTATTAGCCAACATTTCTCTTTTCCACCCATGCCATGCAGCACTCTGAGCAGCAGCAGTTGATTTAATGGCTCTCCACACCCCAGAGCCAGCTGCATTTTGATTGCTTTTGTGTTATCGGATTGTTCGACACCTTGTGATCCTTTATGATCACAGACACTTTGTCAATAACATAGCAGTCAGGTTAAATCTCCACATAAGTACACGGGAGCAAAGCACAGTAAGTACTCCAGACATGAATTTAGCAGCAAGGAATCAATTTTTCATACTTGTGGGAAAGGTAAAATTGTAACCTCTGTATGCAAGAGACTGAATTAGTAAACAGCTATTGCTGGCAATTTTTAATGCAAGTTATTGCTGTACAATCTTCTTCTTCAAATCCTTATTTTAAAACATACACTAGATATTTTTTCCCCTCTTTATTTTTTTCTTTCTTTCTTTTTTTTTTTTTTCTTCCCGTTAAATACCTTGATAGGCTACTGGTAATCTACCACTAATCCTTTCTCCTCAGTACACGCATAAAGAAATAAAAGATACCAGTTTGTGGCTTAGCTGCATTCAGGAAAACTTCCGTATTGCTGCCAAGAACTGCCATCTGCCACCTACAAGCGCAGGTGCCAGGGAGTCTCCTCTGCACACAAAGCATAGTAATATAACACAAAGGACCAATGTGCACTAATAATTGCTAAACACACAGAAAAAGGGGCCAGAACATTTTTATGAAAGTTTACTTAGTCTGTGGAGATTTGCATACAGATGGCTAGGTCAGGGTGCTGTGTATGCCGCCTGGGCCACTGTGGGGTAGGGCTGCCTTCAAGCAGCCTTTATAAGTACACACGGCTTTTACTATAGCATAGTGTTGTGGAGAGACCTCATTCTGCACACACTGAATAGTCATTCAAGTAGCCTGCTTTGAAATGAGAAAAGACCTTGGATAGGGGGGAAAAAAAGCAAATTCTTTTCTTTGTGAGACAGAGGAGGAGTGTTGGGAAAGAGGCCAGAGGACTTAAAGAATGTGGGTTAGCAACCAGGAATTAGAGGAAAGTTTCTGTGGAGACACACAATTAGATATGTGGCATTCACCCCTCTCCTTCTAGTGGGCAACAAGAGCAAGCACATTTCAAAGGGCTCATCATCTGCATGAAACAAGGATAGGGGGAAGAAAAAGCACCCTAATTTTTAAAGTATAAAGAAAAGTGTAACTGTCTTAAAATAAAACAAACCGAAAGGTTAAGCAGCAAGAAATTTCCCTTCGACTAAGAGTGTGAAGACACAAACCATGAATTTAGTGCATTTCCTTTGTGTATGTATGGATCTGAAAGTGTATGTGTATTTATATGTATGCATGCGTAGGTGCCTTCTAATATATTTAGATACTTTTAATTTGAAAACATTGCTGTCAGAGTTCATTGTGAATTTATGGAACTTTTATTTTTTTTCCCCTAGAAAACATTTGAGGCTTACTGACCACAAAATCCAGAAAGATGCTACCTCATATAGAACTCTTATGGAAGGTGTCAATATTTAGTTACCACTATAGTAGGTGCCTTGACAAACATCACATGTGAACAGAAGGTGATTTTTCAAAGCTGCTTATCTTCTATGGATTTTAAAGTATGGTTAAATACCATTTTTGCCTTTGAAACTGCTCACTAACCTGGTGTGTGGTTCCGTGTTTTCTTTCCTGTTTGCACCCTTGTGATTCATCAAGACCTGTGAATCAATTCCTGATTCTGAAAGAAAAGAGGATTAGTTGTCTGGACTGCTCACTGTCTCAATGAAAAAAAAAAAAAAAAAAAGGCTATTAATTCTTTTTGTCCCTTATTAGAGATTTTGGATGAAAATATAATTATTATACCCATCTTATTTCATTGCATCTTTAAATATTTCTTTATAATTGATTATATAAAATAGTCACACGGGTCCAAAAGATACTGTAACTATTTCAGTTGTGTCTGGAGGAGAAAAATCACACAGCCTTACATTTTCAAAATTCCGTGTAGATTAATGAACTGTAGAATTTGAGTATTTTGCAATGAAAGAGTTAAAAAAAAACTTGTGGAGCTCTGTGAAGTAAAAATATATAAAACATGATTTAGAGGAAAAGAGCAACCGATAGGTTTGCCCAAGGTCACAGAGGAAGTCTAAGAGAGGTAAGAATTGAATCCCAGTCTCCTGAGTACCAAGGCAATTCTCTGTCCATTATCATTCATCCTACTTTGAGAGTGCTAATTGATTTTGACTGCTTAGCATGAGCTCTTTAAAGGGGCCTGATTTTCAAGGCTGTTTGTCTCCTGTAGAATGTGGGGCTGAGGCCTGGGGCAGGATGAAAAGGGCAGCGGCAGAGAGGCTTTTCCAGGGTTTTGATTACTGCAGGGGTGGGTGCATCTTCCCTGCCTCCTCTTGCACTCACCTAGTGGCTACATAATGGGTGTTTCTTGAGTCTTTACACTGGAACAGCTTCTCCTGGGACAAAGCACAGAGCTTGGAGTGACCATTTCCTCTACTATCTTTTCAGTAACCGTGGGCCTCAGATTTGCATTGCTGCCCCTAATACTGCATTTGTGTCAAGCATTGCTTCGCCTTAGGTTTCCAAAAAGCAAGCTGAAGTGGAAACTGTACTCATACATGGGATTGCAGGGAAGAGGAGGATGGTTTTTCTGTCTCAAATACTTTGTCTTAGATTTTGTATGCCATTCCAAGGATTCTCCACTTGGTTACTGTGTTAGCATGTCCATCCTTTGAAATCAAGAAATTGTCAATCTTTTACATAAAATTGCATCTTTAAAGGGCAAAGTAAACCTGAAATATTTCCATGCATTAAACTGTCCGATACTTTAATATTCTTATTTGTAAGGGATGTGCATTTGGTCAACATTCAACAACATTGTGCTTTCTTAAGGCAATGTGCCTTGCACTGTTAAGTCATATGGTCCTTTCCCAAAGCAAGCCTCCACCTCTTCCCTCTAATCACTGGAATTCCCCTTTCATGACACTTCATGTACAGGGTGTATAGAGAGATCCAGCAGACAGAGTAACCATGTGGGAGGTCTCTGATGACTCAGCAGTAGTCTCCAGCTGATCACCAGGTATATTCTAGCAGATTTAGGATACAACACAGTGGATGCCAAGCTGCAGCTTGAGTTACACATGTGTTATTCCTTTTATATAGAGCTACCTTATAAATCTTAAAAGAAGGATGGGTACAGATGCAGAGATCTTCTCGTGATCCATACACTTAAGTGACAGTATGACTACTGGAGAACACAAGAATATCTGTTCTTAGATGTAGGATTTATAACGCATTTCGTAAGCCTTCTGGGCAAATTAGGAAAAAAATTAATTAGTTAGAAATGGATAGAATCCAGGTTCCTAAATACCAAACACTGCAAATTTTCCATATAAATTATTCATTCAGGAGCTGGGGTTTGCTTTGAATGCTTCTTGGTCTGTGAGGTCTGAAATTATGCCAATCTGAGGGAGTTGCAGATATTTTCCATAAAGGCTACTTTCCAAAATCTTTCAGAGCAATCACAAGATCTCCAAGAATGCCGTAACTACTGTCCTCCTGAGCAGGAGGAGGACAGTGGTTAGAAGGAGTGTCCAGGAGGAGTGTCCTCCTGGGTGCTCCCCCATAGTGGTATATCTGAGTTGATTTGGTCTACTGCAGTGTCATTAGCAAGTCTCACAGAGTTAATGTGGAAATTATTTTAAAGCAAATGTTTATCACAAGCAATTAAATGCCATAAAAATTTAAAGACTCGGCTTCCCCATAAGTTTTTTGTCACTAGTAAAAGCTGCAATCAATAGTTAAGCTTTGAGGCTTAGATTTTAGACATTAAATTATTTAAATTGAAATGAAATGAAACAAAAACTTCTACTCAATGTCACTAAGGGAAACCTTGACCTCACTCAAAGCAACAAGGTGGCCAGTATAGTTACAATAGAATTTCTACTTCTGTGCTTAATATTCTTCCTTTACATCAGAAATAATATAACTTTCTTACTTCAGGATAGATATATTAACCTTTATGAGACACTCATATACAGTTCAGTTTTTGTTCTCCTGGTATCTTTGGAAAAACATCTGCTTTCTCTATTCAATTTAATGTAAAAAGTCTATGATGATTCTTAGTGTATATATATAATTCCCAGTTCAGAGCATCCTTCAATGTCATCTGGGATGTTGAATTTGTTCTAATCCTCTCAATGGAAGCATATTGTAAACTCATATTTGCTTGGAGTTGACTTGAGCTGAGTTCACAAAACATTCTAGAATCGTAGAAGTAGATACCTGAAGTATACATACGAAAGTGCAAAATCTAGAATCATAGGGATTGGAAGAGATCTCTGGAGATCATCCAGTCCAATCTTCCTGTTAATGCAGGTATGTCTGTTGCACAGGAATATGTCCAGGTTTTGAAAGTCTACAAAGAGGGAGATTCCACATCTCTCTAGGAAGCCTACTCCCTCACCCCTTATCCTGTCACTGACTGGCACTGAGAAGAGCCCAACCCCATCCTCATGACGTCCATCTTTACATGTTTATATACATGTATAAGATCCCCTCTCAGTCTTCTCTTTTCCAGGCTAAAGAGCCCCAGGTCTCCCAGCATCTTCTCAAGAGAGAGATGCTTCAGCCCTCTAATCTCCATGACCCTCCATCAGACATTTTAAGAAGCATATCTGCTTCTTAAAGTGCACTTATGAAATGTTTAACAAATACAGAAGGAACCTACATTTGTTTGTAAAAACACACCTTCTTATCCCTCTTCTCTCCTATTATTATGGCAGCATATTTGCAATCAAAACGATTATTTTCTCAGACATTTATGGAGTAAAAACAACAAAAGAGGCCTAGTTACAATATGAAGCAAGATAACTTCTTTTAAAGCTGAGGCAAATTTCCCTGAAGTTGTTAAGCAGCTTTCCTGTTGACTGCAGTGTGTACTTGGTTAGACATTTATGCTATAGGAGAAATTAGTATCACCTTTCAGAAAACATACTCCACAGGTTTGTTTTCCTGTGGTAGATGCACCTTCTCTTTTCAGATTACAAAGAGCTTGTCATGAATTATTTTTTTCTGCTTCATACAGAGAAGGTCTACCTGGAAAGGTAACTAAAAGAACGACCATGGAGATGCCAATTTCACGGTAATTAAGAAGAAGAAAAAAAAAGGCAACTTTGCTAATCAGCAAACCCTTTGATCTGGTTAACCCTAAAGGTCAAAATACCCTGACCCCCTCAGTGTTCCTGCTCTAATGTTGCCCTGCTTGGATCATTTCTCCCATTGTTTTATTCATCCCATATTAACTTCAAAACTAAGCTGCAGTGTTCCTGTGTACCTTGCAAATCTTCCTGATCTTACAATGAGGTAAAGGCCCATTGTTCCATTCCAAATCAGTTACCATTGTGCCCATTCAGCAAAATCGTTCATTTCCCCAGTCTAATGACTACATCCCATTCGAGGCTGTAAGCATTTTGTCATTCTGACCGCAGAGGCTGTTTAAGCCCTTTGATGTTACCTGTTACTGCCCTACTCCTCAACTGCTGAGCAGTGTTTTAGCTACAAACGTAAATGACTGTATTCCCATTTGCAAGACGTATATATGAGTGGAATAATATCAATGTGGTGAAAGAAATGCCTCAAATCTTGAGCTTTTCAGTCATGTGGTAGCCACAGTAACTCGTGGTGAGCTGGGGTTTTGAAATATGCTGTGCGTTAGCTTCTGCCGGGGAGGTTATTGTTTCTTCTTGATGTCAACAAGAGTTTTAGCTTTCATTCCGGTGGGAGCAGAACTGAGCCAAATCCAGCAGTGCTTTCAGAAATTACACCCTAATTTTATAACACCTCTCCTGAGAGTTTAAGCGTGTTCTGGGCGGGGAGAGGGGGAGGGCAGAAGTAGGATGAGCTGAGACTATCCCCTGCCTTAAGAAACTGGAGAGTATGTGGCAGAAGTGGGGAGCTCTGGTCCCCTCTCCTCTGCCATTTATGGCATTTGCAAATATAAGAGCGATTGCTTAGAGATTCTTCTGGTTCTAGTGGATTAAAATGAGAACAAGAACCTGTGGCTTGTAGATCTTGAATGTATAAGGCAGGAAAAGCATGATAAAGAACAATGTAAATTTGTACCATAATGTGCTTATAGGCTAGTTCTTAATTAATAAAATAATATGAAAAAATGCAAACATTTGAAAATTAAAGTTGCGTCAGATGGTATAGATTATAATGTGGTATGAGCAGGGAGAACAATTACTTTCCAGATATTATTGTTCAAAACCAGTAATATGTTTAAAACTTCTTTTTCCTCCCTACAGTTGACTTTTTCCAAGGTACTTTTTTTTTTTTTTTTCTCTTCCTAGGTTGCAGCAGATCTGTAAAGAAGTCATATTTCACTATTTTGTATGAACTGCTTTTATTCAAAGACATGAACTCAGGTGACAATGTAGTAGTCTGAGGAAGAATAAATTAATTCCTGGTAGAAAAGAGGATCCCACTCCTCAAGCCAAACACATTTGCCTTTCTTCTCCTTGTAGCACAGTTTTCTCTTTAGAAAAATCCCCCATGCAGGTCAGATTGGGAAAATGGTCGTAGAGAGTATGCCATTTTTCTGCAGGATCTTTTCTTTCTGAAATGAAAACATCTCTTTAAGAAGTAGCAATGTAAGGAATAATCAGTGCATTGCAGAATTATCAGATGCCTTTGGCTTTTAGCAGAGCATAACCTGTTGAGTACAAGGGAAATACTTTTATTTCAGTAAGGAAAAAAAATTGTGTACTTCCAGTTTTTTTGTTTGTTTTTTTTTAGTAGAGTGGATTGATATGAAAAAAAAAAAAAAGTTCTTGTTTTTGTCAGAAAAAAGAGTAAACCACTAATGCTGGCTCAATTAAAACAAATATCTATATTTCAAGAAAGGCACCTTCCATAATAACAATCTCTTGCCAGTGAAGCTGTTTGCAAGATTTGCATTATGAATACAGATAAATTTATGCCAAAGTATAATCTATGTACTATGATGCTAAAGTATAATACAGTTTCACAGGCAAAATGATTATAACAGGCATTGCAGAGGGAAACCCAGATATTCTGGACTTCTTTATCACAGCCAAGAATTTCTGCAGAAAACAACAGGAATTCTCTAGGGGCTCATAGGAAGCAACCATCCACTCTCACCCCTCCCAGTAGTTAAAGGAAAGCAGAGCATATCAGGGAGATGGAGTAGCTCTAAAATGATTGGGATAGAATTTGATTTGATTTAGTGAGTGAAAATATCTGATAAAAAGGCGTATTACATATACATGCATACATCCTTTTGTCAGAAGGGGACTTTGAGAGATCATTACTTGGAATTTCACTGGTTTTGGAAATGGTGGATCTGTGTCAAGGAACCTAGTAATTTGTGAGTGTAACGTCTGTTTAAGTTAAGTGAAGGAACAAATAGGTAATTGTTTACAAAGACTTGACATCACTGTTTTGTCATAAGCAAAATTTGCATGGCATAAGTGAGTAGAAGACAAGGTAGAGACAGAAGGAGAAATAAATTCGCTTGCAAGAAGCAAGAAACGAGGAAATGCCAAAAGAGCTTTGAGCACATGCCTAGATATATACTAAATAATAAAACAGTTCATGAACCTCTCTGGCCCTGAGGCTAATCTGGGCATGGCATAGTTCTTACCCATGCAGCTAAACTCTCATGCCTTCCCAAAATAGGTTGACTCTATTAAGGATCTCTGATGGGAGTCGTCCCTGGGCCGTGCTGACTCCTGGTTTATGTCTCAGTGTGGGTGTGCTGGTTTGAGGATAATTGCAATATTTTAATAGAGAAAATTATATTATAGGCTGTGAAAAGAAAACAATGGTGATGTCTACTTACTTCACTCATAGGCTTGCTAAGAATACAAAACATAGATTTTTTTTTTTTTTTTTTTTTTTGTTTGAAG
>VWZE01016047.1:69251-81020 GCA_013396675.1 Eubucco bourcierii
CCCTTCCCCTTCCCCTTCCCCTCACCTCCCCTTCCCCTCACCTCCCCTTTAGTCTGACTCAGTTTACAGTGTGTAAGAGCTGTGGGTCAGTGGCTGATTCTTGCCTTTTTCCAGTTCAGAATGCAAAGATGTGCATGTATTTTGGTTTTGGACCAGGACTCAAGAGACCTATATTTGTTTCTGTTGTAGCAAAGACTTGTTCTGTGAGGTCCAAATTATTTTCTAGAGTCAGTTATTTTTTAAGAAGTGCTTTCTTATTTAACAAGTGAACTGTAGTCATGATAGCAGTAATCAAAACCCATCCAAATCCTACACTACACTATATAAGTACAGGCAAGGTAAAAAAAGAGGCAATCTTAATTGAAGAATTATGAACATATCAGAAATAAACCCAACACACTCATAAAATGCTACCCAAATTCTTTTTCTGTTCACAAATTTTGTCAAGACAACTTGATAGAATTGACACTCACTGAAAATTCTAGGAATAACTTTCATCTAGCAGGTCCTAGAAGCTCTTTAGAAGCTTGTTATAAATTTTCAGTGTCTGGTATTTGGAAGTGTATTTGTTTTATATGAATGAAAAGGTGGATGTGTGATACTTCTTGCTTATAGAGCGAACATAACTTCAGAACCTGAGTTTCCAGCAAACTGTTGTCCCCAAAAATGCAATGTCTTTGAATTCTTGATGTCATTTCTGTCAAACTGCTCATTTGAATGTTCACAGAAACAAACCAGAAGATATGCATGAACTCACTGAAAGTTAATATCTTTAAACTTCAAATAAATTTTTAAAGTAATGTTTTTCTGTACTTGTTTTGAACCCAAATCGTTGAGATTAAGACATTTACATTTATTAACACTTGAACCTAGTAACTGGCAGGGAAAGCCAGAAAGATTTTATCAGAAATTAAAAAATAATTTATTTAGGTGCTTCACTGGAAGCACAGCAGTTCAGTTTTAATGCTGACTCATGAGTACAAAGACAATTTCTTTTAAATGTCTTTTTAAGACAGGGAAGTCTGAATGGCCTGGGGTCCTAAAGAACAGTAGGTTCTGTAGCCTAGATTTAGCTGAGCATTGGCTGGGCTGAGTGTCTAGCACTGTTATTATTAGTGCTGTAAATGACCTTAAGGCATGGCAAAAGGGCCAGGAAAAGCTGAATTGAATGTTAATGTGATGATGAGAATGCTTAGTTTTTCAGTGTGGCATTTCAAGTTTAAGAATGAAAGCATAAACCATCTCTTAATTGATGTGGCAGGTCTCTGAAGCAGGAATTAACCTGTGCTGTGCTGCTTCATCTGTGTTGGTGTATTCATGTGGATTGTTACATGCGTTACCAGTAAACAAGAGTTTTCATGGGGAAGGTTGGAATGCAATACAGGACTACTGCAATAAACTTCAGTCTTCATACTGACAGGTTTGGTTGTTTTTTTTCTCTGATAAATACATAATTTTGAGAAAAGGGAAAATATGCCTGCACTAGTAGGATGTGTTTGACTTCCATATTTCTTTAGGCAAATGGTCCCCATGTTTTTAGAAGAAGTCCTTGGCCTATTGCTGATGGGTAGATTTAAGGCTTATATTCTGTGGCTGAAAAAAATGTGGTGTTTTGGTTTGAGTATTAGAGCTCATAGACTAATCTGTGTTATGGCTGAGAGATGCACTAATTGTCTTACTGCTGTGATTAACTGGATATTTTACCATGCACCTGAGGCCACGTTCTCTCAATTGCACACTTGCTTCAACTGCATCTACAATGCTGCACAGTTTAAGTTAAATTTTAATTTTCAACCAGTTTGGTTAATCCTATGTGAAAAGACTCCATTTGAATTCCTTTTGCTTAGGCTAAGTTTACAGTGTTTTAATCCAAATCAGTTTGAAATACAACCAAGCTAAGCCAAAATAATAAAGTTTTGAAGCAACTGTCGAAATGTGTGATTTTAATTAGAAAAGCTCAATAAAATTCAGGGCACAAATATGTTCCACAGATCCATCTCACCTGCCTCTCTACCATCTCCCATCCTCCTGGATCTACATGGGAGTGAAAATGCCCTTATCTACAACTAAACTAAATATATTAAGTAATTTTGTAACCTCTCTGCAGCCTACAGCCACACTATTTCAGATCACAGAATCGCAGAACTTCAGAAGTAGGAAAGGACCTCCATGGAGATCCAGCCTCCCTACCAAGCAGGATCACCTAGGGTAGTTCACACAGGAACACATCCAAGTGGGTTTTGAAAGTCTCCAGAGGGGACTCCACAACCTCTCTGGGCAGCCCATTCCAGTGCTCCGTCGCCCTTACCGTAAAGAAGTTTCTCCTCATGTTGAGGCAAAACCTTCTATATTTTAATTAGTAACCATTGCTCCTTGTCTTACTGCTGGTGACCACTGAAAAATAATGGTGATTCTGAGAGAACTATTAAATCACTGACACTTGGAAGATTTTGCTGTAGGGAATGAGATGTATTTTACACTGCCGTGTAAATTGCTATGGTATTGGTATTGGCTGCTGATGAGAATGGAATGCTGGGCAAAATGAACTTTTGTTTTCATAGAATCATAGAATGGTAAGGTTGGAAGGGACCTCAAGGATCATCTAGTTCCAACCCCCTGCCATAGGCAGGGACACCTCCTGCTAGCACAGGTCACTCAAGGCCTCATCCAACCTGGCCTTGAACACCTCCAGGCAGGGAGCACTTGACTCATACTCTGGATAGAAAAGATGACCTCTGTCCACTTCCCAGGCCACAGGAGAACTTCCAGAAAGATTATTTGTCTTAAAAAACCCATCCCTTTTTAAAAACTGTCTAAACTTGATTGAACTCAAGTGGGAAGCCGTAGCTGGGCAGGACAGTGGTGTTGGAGTTAGCCAGAGTAGCTCAGACAGGGTCCACACAGAGCCTTGTGCAGAGACTGTTCGTGAGGGAAAGGAGAGCTCAGAAGCTCCTCAGAAGACCTGCCAAGGGGAGGTTTTCTCAGGTCTTTTCTGTCTTTTCCTCAGTAATTGTCAGTGCTGCCATCATTTCTCCAAAAGCTCTCTACTCTCACAACCTGTCTTCAAGTTGCCAGCTAATTGCCAGTGCTCAGGGCTCTCACTCCATGACATGGAGGCTACAGTTGTTTCTGAAGGCTGCATGAGCTCAACCTAATGTACTGACAGTCCTTTTATACCCAACATTTCTCCGGTACATGTATCCAGCATGACATGTGCTGCATGTCAACATGGAAGGGCTTCCAGTGCTGACTACAGCCAGGATGGGAGGAGGCACCACACATGAGTGATGCAGCCTCTCCTATTACAGGGAATGGCTGTCCCCAGGAGCAGCTGCTTTCTGTCCTTGGAGCTCTGTTGGGGTGAGGGACAATATGATAAATCATGTTTTTAATGTAGAGTATTAACAAGTTCCCAAACCAAAATGGGGGGGTTGTGGAGAGAGCTCACAGTCTGTAAGTTACAGGCTGCTGTCTAAGAATAGGAGTGTGTTTGTTTCTGGGACGTTATTGGGACATGCTGCTTCGTGAAATAAAGAGGAAAAGAAAACACATACAATTAAGCAGAAAATCATAACACCTTTCTGCCATTCAAATCTCAGAGGCTTTTTTTATCCTGGAGAACATTCTTTTTCCCTAGAAGTAGGAAAACCACAAATAATTAGACTTTATTTAGGTTTAAGAGTCTTAAAACTTTTGGATGACAACAAATAACCTGTGAGTTTCAAGAGCTTTTAACACTGGGTGCATGGATGCATGTGAGCTAAGTCTGCACTGGCAAATTAAAGTGCCAGTGCTCAGGCTTAAGCACTGGAATTTGCTAATCTCTACTGTCAAGTCTGGCACAGACACAAACTCAGGGAACAGTATGAGAGCCAGCAGAGGCCGAGGACCACTGCCTCTGCATCACCCAATTGCAGGCAGCAATGATGCTGTGTTCCTCTTCCTCATGTGTTCCACAATGACTGAGAAACTCAGAATGTCTGTCTGCTGTTTGTCTTCTCTGAGTCTTGACTCTAGCAGAACACTTCGGTAGGGTTTCAATTTAAATTGCTAATTAGAGGTGGGATTTAACTCCATATGTGAGCGAGTCCTCCACTGAACTAGAATATCAACATAGTTAAATTTCTGCTGCTTCTCAGCAGTTTGCCTCCTAGAAGAGAATCACATATCCTGCTGAGCCAAAATAGTTGGAGCAATCAGGAAGAGAATGCACAAGGAAGGCAAGGTCTTATCTTTGTAGGTTGAAGTATGACAATGTTTAGCAATTTATTTTTTTTCTCTGTATGTAAATAAGGACACCATTCTAAAATCGCATTTTAAATCCTAAACTTCGAATACTGTTCATGTCACTATATATTGTTTGACGATATTTGAAACATTTTCTGAAACATTTTAATAAGGCTCAAAATTATACCCGCATTTAGGAAAAAATCCAGCACTCTGGCTCAAAAAGGTGTGATATCTGTGTACACAAAAATCTAGATTCTAGACAGTACACATCAGTTATTTTTGTTGCTCTGTGCCTCCTCTGAATTTTGATATCGTTGAAACAAATGCATCTTCTGTTTGTGAGCTATCCACAGTGTGTCTTTCTGCCTATTTGTGTGACACTGTTCACAGAGCTATGCTATATCTGTGGTTAAATAGCCAGAATACCAATGGTTGATTAGGGGAGTTATTGAGGAATTTATTCTAGCCTCTGGCTCGTGGCTTCGTCCATTTTAAAGTTATCCGTCTGATGCAAATGACTCCAAGTTATCTGTTCTGTAAATGCCAGAAGCTGTCATCTGAATTCAAATCTTTGCTTAATGCTGTAAAAGATAGCTGTATTTTACCGGCTTCTGTTATTTAAATGAGCTGAGCATGTTTTGCTGATCACTTGACTGAAACTAAAGCATTGTTAGCATGTGTGCTTTGTTGTCAGCTACTTCTGAAAGATCAAAGAGATGGTGCTGAACACTGTCATGGAGTCTAATTAATTGGCACTTATTTGCTTACATCTTAAGTTAACCCGTAAGCAGCCCCCTAAATCTGAAAGAATTGGTGGCTTTTAATAGTTTTTAAAATACTGCTATTTTATTTTCTACCTTTTTTTTTTTTTTTTTTTTTTTTTTTTTGCTATTCGTGTGGTTGTGGTTGTGGTTGTAAGGAGCACTGCCCTTAAATCTTCTGATCTAATAGCCTGTTTCTGGTTCAAAGGGACACAGGGATGTGAATACACTTTGTGACTGAACTACCCATAACAGGATCCGTTATGTCTGTCTACCCATCTGTAGCTCTTAGATATAGAACATTCAATCTACTACTAAAACAAGAGTCTATACTAAACATAAATGCGTCACCTTTCAGTTGCAGCTTCAGATTCAGTCCTTTATCAAATTACCAAAAGTTGCAATAAGAGCTCAGCTTTAAAAATTCAGTATAAATCTTTAGAGATCCTTTAGGAACTTTTGGAAAATGTCAGCTTTAGTCATTAATGATCAAAATTGTGGCTAATTAGCAGACAGACATGATTTTGGGATTTTTAATTAATACTAACATACAGATATCCAAATAACATATTCCTACATATTTTTCCTGTAAGTCAGCCCAGGGATGAATGGATCAAAAGATGGAACTGCAAATTCACCTTTGGTTTGGGAGTTGCTGAAGAGAATTGCTGATCTGATTATAAGTTTGAATAGCTGTGGGCTGTCAGAGTGGTGGCCTTCTTCCTTTGTTTTGATCTGATTTTGATTTTATTTTGTTTTCATTTTGCTTCTGCATATTCATTAAGCAACATCTGAGTAAGTTTTGTGTGGAACCTGTTTTATTAAGTGCAATGGCAGTTCTTTGACCACCTGTCAGGAATTAAAGTGGAGTGTGAAAACAGTGACTTCTACTCTGCCCAGGTGAGACCCCATTTTGAGAACTGCCTTCAGTTTTGGGCTCCCTACTTTAAAAGGGACAGGGATCTACTAGAGAAGGTCCAGCAGAGGGCTACGAGGATGATTAGAGGGCTGGAGTACTGCCTGATGAGGAAAGTCTGAGGGATCTGGGGCATTTTAGGCTGGAGAAGAGAAGACTGAGAGGGGATTTAATAAATGTTTATAAATATCTGAGGGCTGGGTGTAAGGAGGAAGAGGACAGGCTCTGCTCACTTGCTCCCTGTGATAGGATAAGGAGTGATGGATGTAAGCTGCAGCACAGGAGGTTCCACCTCAACCCAAGGGGAAACTCCTTTACTGTAAGGGTCACAGAGCACTGGAAAAGGCTGCCCAGAGAGGTTGTGGAGTCTCCTTCTCTGGAGACTTTCAAGGCCTGTCTGGATGTGTTCCTCTGTGACCTGAGCTAGATTGTATGGTCCTGCTCTGGCAGGATGCTGCTTGGACTTGATAATCTCTTTGGGTCCCTTCCAACCCCTGACATCCTGTGATCCAAGTGTTGGAGGCCTCTGCATTAATGTGTGCAGTTTTCCCTAGATGTTTGTAGAAAGAGTGAATCTTTTTAACTATCTATTTAATTAGCCGTGTAATTTCAAATGCATAAAGTGTTTAGTTCATCAGAAGGACATTTAAGTAATAGCAACAGACAAGAAGAACCAAAGTTTGTGATTTATTTCCCATTGGTTCACTTCAGTATAACTGAAAGTTATAGTTCAGGCCAGAGTTTATTGTTTGAAACCCCAAACAGCATAGCATAAAACATTCAGTTCTGGAAAAGCTTTCTAGATTACAAAAACATTTTTCAAGTACCATTTAAAAAAAGCAAAGCTGTTGACCAGAGACTTCATATAGTCATTTATGTACTGTGAGCCCAATGACTGTCTTGATGATAAGAAGCAAAAACTTGACATTGATTTGGTGGAACAAAATAGACAACAGGTCTAAGAAGCTTGTGACAGGTTGTGTTTCAAGGAAGAAAGCAATGCAGGAGTCCAGGTGATGTGGAGTTTGTTCTGAGTTGATAGTTGCATGCGAGTTGTGCTGCTGTCATTCAGGTATAAGAAGCTCTGGGCTGAGATTCTGTTCCCAAAGCAACTTGTGGGAGGAGGTATTTTTTATAGATGTGTTGTGATAACTTGTTACAAGTAAGGAGACCAGGAGTCTTTCCAAGAGCTTTCCCAGTTCATGAACTGTTGCTACATACTCTTAACCATAAATTCCATGTTAAAATGGAAATCTTGTCATGAGGTTAAGTACCTGCATTCTCTTCAATCAGGTTAAAACATTCATGGTTTGGTTTTGCCTTGGTAGTAACTGCATAATTGTGTATTGTGAAGAATATCTTGAGAAATATATCCATTGCTTCCTAGGACATGAATTTTTGTCAACTTTTCATTTTACATAGTGGCTACCTGAAGATAAACATGGGAAGACTCATGGTTCTGGCACTCTTTTTACCTTATACTCACTGGGACAACAGAGAACTTTCTGAGTCTTTGAATGGAAACACATGTGAAAAAACTCTAAAGGACTGGAGTCTCAACAGAGCATATTCTCATGCTTTCATGTTATCACATATCAAGTATAATGTTGGAGCACTTGGAACATGTAGCATGAACTTGCATCAAACTACTGTGGGTTACTTTAAAGTGCTGCAAAAAGATCAGGCAGGGGAATTTTAGAAAATTTTATTAAAAAAAAAAAGTATTGCAGAATTCCAGTAGCATATGATCAAGCCCCTTGCAATGGGAAAAGATTAGATTGGTAACAGAAGGATCACAGTACAGGCTGGAGAGAATCTTAATGGACAGACAGCATAATTTCTGCCAAACTGTTTCTGCTAGCCCCTTGTGGTCCTCGTATTTGTTTCGCTTATTAACTTACTCCTTGCAGACTCAGTCCCAGAGAATGAGGTGGAATAATGCACTGGTTTGAGGCTAATTGGAACATTTTAATAGAGAATATTACACTATAGGCTGTGAAAGGAAAACATGGTGATATCTACTTCACTCATTGGCTTGCTGAGATGTTTGGGAAAAAAGAACTCAAAATATTAGATAAGGCAGTCTCTGTCTCTCTCTGGGGGCGGTCTAGCTTCTGGCTCCTCTTTGCTGATTAATCTTCACTAACCACTTTTCTTCTAACCCCCCTGGCTGGTCCTCCAAACTCACCTTGCATGTAAGGCAAACCTTGGGGTAAGGTATAGGGGTGGGGAGAAGGTGGAAGGGTGGTTGGGAGCCCCTCCTGTTGTGCCGAACTGTAAATATAGCTTCATTCCTTAACTTCCAGCCAGCTGAGTTCTAGTCTGGTTCATTTTACAAAGTGTGTGGGGCAGGGAACTCCCAAGCCATCACAAATAACCAAAGGATGCATGTTTTTGTCAAATCTAGGCATCATGTTTATTATTTCTTATTCAAATACTTACTTGGATGATGTCTCCAGCTCCCTCTGCTTGAGTTTTTAATTGGCTGCAGCAGAAACCTCAGAAAGAACCTCTCTCCAAATAATGTTCCTTAAGATCACCTGTTCTTCCTCTTAAATTTCCTACCCAGATACTGAAAAATAACATGAGAAATGTGCAGAGAAAGTATTCAGCAGTGAGCAATACGCATCGGTAAACCGGGGGAATATCGGTTGTAGGGAGTGGTTGTCACATCTTTTTAAACACACTGATTAATGGGTGGATCTGTTACTGAAAGCATGCATGCTTAATTTATTCAAAGAAGTTGAGTGTGTGTCACCACTCACAGGCTTGTTTCTCTAGCATAGCTTTTCACATTTCCAATGTTACAACTACTGAGAGCACAATGGAAGAAAGAGAACTGTAACTCGTAGCACAAAGCACGAAAAATACAATGCGATCTGTAAATGATACGAGCTGACATAAGAGCAAATATCGGCGGCGTAGTTTAAACCCAATAAAAATGAAGCTGTCATCGGTATTTGGATACATGTTCTTAGATGAAACGTTGTCAGTCCTGACACTTTGTTCCATATTCTTTCTTCCACCTCGGTTTATGGGCAAGTGTGTTATTTGGAGAGCAGCATGTGGAAACACTATGGAAATGGCAATCCTGTGAAATACCATTTGAGAACTGAGACACACTTTTAAACAAGGAATGGAATTCAGGTCAAGCATCACAAATGAAATGGTTATTGTAAAAGCAGTGAGAGCTAGCCATCTGCCACTGCAGCACTCAAAGGGGCTGAGATGCAGGGTCTCCCCAAAGGTATTCCTATGGCGGCATCGGTTAAGGCCCACAGAAGTCTCAGCTACAGACATTAATATAACAACAGATTTTGTGAAGGGACAAATATCCTTCACAAAACTCCGATTGTGTCTGTATACCAAAGTCAAGCAAGGAGAGGAAGAGCCTTTTAATAATTTTAAAAGAAGGCAATTTGTGCCCCTTAAGGAACTGATCCTGAATTATTTACTCAGAGGCTGATTACAGCTCCTTTTTTTTGGCATGAATAAGATGTTCTGTGTGTTGGTGCCATGCTGAAGATTTAAATGTCCCACACATTTGATCCAGGCCGGGGCTGTGGCAACTACTGCACAGCTGATGACAACAAAGACTGGTTTCAAGCTCATTGTCATCACCATGGTGTTACACCAGATGAATGGGTGGCATTGATTCTGATTGGCATATTCATTCACATGCATTCAAAGCTCATGAATTTTACTTAACACGTCCCTTTGCTTATTGGCTGGGATTTAATTGGAGTGATGTATTGCAGCACTGCTAGATGAAGTGGAACAGTTTCTTTTTTTTTTTTTTTTTTTTTTTTTTTTTTCCCCTAGCTCCCATTCTTCTAAACCTCCCAACTAGAGACACCACAGCACTATTTTTTACAATCACTAAGGCTTTTCCATGTATGGAACCTAATTCTTGGCTTTGTATTGGAGTTTGCATTTAATATTTGGAGACAGAAAAATAAATAGACATAGGAAGAACTCACACAGATTTAAGTGTTGACCTTCATTACTGGGTTCACAAATGGTTTCTTTAGGGTTTTCTTTACACGCCAAGAAAACAAGAGGTCTTTTTGGTGCTTTTTTCTATGATTTTTCCTTCAACTTTACCATATTTTAACTTCTTTTTCAACTAACTGAAATAGAGAGTCCTGACCTATCAGCTAGCTGATTGTTGATATCCTTCCAAAGAGTGACTAGATGCATCTAACACATATACCCTTGTGTATACATGAGTATATGTATATAGACTGTTACTGTGTATTTATCAGAAACATTCAGACAGGAAAAAAAAATTCTAGAAAGTTTTTAGGAAAAAAATATAGGCTTACATTAAGAAGATACCTATGTTGAATTCCTATTTATTGCCATTTTTAACCTCAAAAACAAAACCTCTTAAAATATTCGTGTCAGCAAAATCATAATGATTTGGGGACAGATGTATCCAGGTCAAGATATTTTAGTTTATTGAACTGTGATGGTTTGGGAGTTCCCTGTCCCCCCCCACTTTATGAAAATCACCCAGAGTAGACTCAGTGGGATGGAAGTTAAGGACTGAAGCTCTGTTTACAGCTCAGCACAATGTACAAGCAGAGATATACACTATAGACAGGAATATTTACAGAAATAGACAAGTTAAAGGTAATACAGAAACACAACACCCCTCCCAGAAATCAAAGGCCCCAGGAGGGGGCTCCCAACCACCCTTTCACCTTCTTTCCACCCTTCTACCTTACCCCAAGGTTTGGCTTACATCCAAGGTGAGTTTGGAGGATCAGTCAGGGCGGTTTAGAAGCAGAGTGATTAGTTAGGTTACTCAGCAGAGAGGCCAGCAGCTGGAGAGACAGAGACTCTCTCTCTTATCTGTGTTTGTGTCCTTGTTCTTATACATCTCAGCAAGCCTATGAGTGAAGTAGACATCACCATTGTTTTCTTTTCACAGCTGTAATATTTGGGGCTTTGTTTTTTTTCATTAAAAGAATTGGCCTCAAAAGAGCACATGAACAAGACTAAAGTGTTTCATTTCAAGGTAGTTTCATTTCAAGGTATGAACTGTGAAATACTGATGGAAGCTAACAGTAGCATAAGGTCAGTATAAAGAGTACCCTTCAGAAGCAACTAATAGCATCTATGGTTCATGTTCTGAGCTATACCTGGAACTTTGAAGGCCTTCTCCATTGTTCCAGAGCTCAGAGAGACTCACCTTCTTGGGTAAAAGTCACTGTAAATAATGCCTGCCTGTGTCTGCATGAGCTTGGTATTTCTTCCCTCCCAGCTTCTGTTGCCTCCATTCTCTTGGAGGAAAATCACATCAGGCAACATATTGTTCCACAATATCTTATGGTCTTCTCTCTTGTTTGCTATAGAAACTACATATAAGTCATTTCATGGAAACCATTGGATGGGTTGCAAACCTAGTCTGCACTGATGATACATGAAAAAGTTTACACATTATAGCTGAGAATTAGGCATGCTATAAATGCTATGAGTATAGATGAATTCCATAGGTATCACAGTATCACCAAGGTTGGAAGAGACCTCAAAGATCATCAAGTCCAACTCATTACCACAGACCTCAAGACTAGACCATGGCACCAAGTGCCACGTCCAAGCCCGCCTTGAACACCTCCAGGGACGGTGACTTCACCACGTCCCTGGGCAGCCCATTCCAGTAGTGAGTGACTCTCTCAGTGAAGAACTTTCTCCTCACCTTGAGCTTAAACTTCCCCTGGCACAACTTGAGACTGTGTCCTCTTGTTCTGGTGCTGGTTGCCTGAGAGAAGAAAGTAACATACTCCTGGATACAACCACTCTTCAGGTAGTTGTAGACAACAATAATCATAGAATCATAGAATCATAGAATCATAG
>VWZE01016048.1:0-12810 GCA_013396675.1 Eubucco bourcierii
CCTCCCTTGCTCTGACAAAGCTGTTAAACATCACCAGTCCCAATACCAACCCCTAGGGAACATCACTTGTCAGTTTTACCCACTCAGACACAGAGCCATTAATACTCTCTGAGTGTCAAGGCAATTGCTTATCGACCTAGTGGTCCACCCACCAAATCCACGTGTTTCCAGTTTAGAGACCAGGATGTTGGGGGCTACGGTATTAAAACTCTTTGCACATCCATGTAGATGACATTGATTGCTCTTTGTCTACCAGTGCTGTGCTGTTACCCTATCATAGAAGGTCACCAAGTTTGCCAGGCTGATTTGTCCTTGATGAAACCACATTGGCTACCACCAATCAGCTCCTCATTTTTCTTGTGCCTTAACAGAGTTTATAGGAGTTTCTGCTCCATGATCTTGCATAGCACATTGCTGGGACTGACTGGCTTGTAGTTCCCTGGGTCTTCCTATTTTTCCCTTGTTAAAAATTGGTGCTTTGTTACCCCTTTTTCTAGTCAGTGGGAACTTGACCAGATTGCCATGACTTTTCCAATATTATGGAAAGTAGCTTGATGACTTCATCTGTCAGTTCCTTCAGGATCTACAGATGAACCTTCTCAAATCCCATGGGCTAGTGCACCCTCAGATTCTTTAAATGGTCTTGAACCTGAAGCTTATCCTTCTCTTTATCCTAAGTGACCAGGTTTCCTAGTTTTTCTTTCACCATTGACATACCTAGAGAAGCTTTTCCCATTGCCCTGGCCAAATTTAATGATATCTGGTCTTTTGCTTGCCTGCAGGTCTTCCTAGCAGCTGGGTGGAAGATTGTCCAAATAATTGGAAAGGATAAAGGATGAAAGACTGGAAGGCCTTGTGAAGAAGGTGGTGGGCAGAAGACTGAGACTGAGAAAATACCCTGCTGTTAAAAAAAAAGGGGATTTTGATATACTCTGCTTTTTACAAACAGTATTAGGATGTTATATAGATGTATGAATGTTCTTGGCCAAGCATCCTATATAAATCTGGATTTTCTGGTTTTGAAATGCATTCATAGTTACAGCAGAAGATACCTTGCCATTACCAGTTGCACAGGATATGAGTCATTGATGGTTCCTATTTCTTTAATAAGATTTTGTTTTGTATTATTTTGACAGTTCTTCACCATCTTGGTGGATTATACAGGAATTTGGATATTAGCTTTTCTTTCTTTTTTTTCTTTTTTTTTTTTCCCTGAGAACAGAAATATTACTGCAAGAGTTTTGTTCTAAGGTTGGTTTGAGAGGTTTTTTTTGCAAGAGTTCTGTTCTCAGGTTGGCTTGAGAATATTTTCTGCCCATGTGGTTTATCAGTTTCTCATCTACAGTACCAACTGTTAAAATATATTTTTGGTTAAAAAACAAAAGTACATAACAAAGTATAACAAAAATATATAACAAAGTATAACAAAAGTAGCCACTTTTGTTAACAATAATGATGAGAACAAAACTTTGTGCAAGGAAAACTCCTGATAGTAGCACAAACAACAGGCTTTGGTGTATGATGGCTTCCTCTGAAGTTGTTTATTGCTTACATGTGTACCTAGGACATATTTTTCTTCCTTCCTTTGATGATCAAGGGTTGAAGAGGTGATGTAGGGGCATGTTGGACTACTCTGGAAGGATTTATTGGACAGTAAAAGATGGAGCAAGTAATCTGTGAGGCCTAAGGGACTTCAGCTCCACACTGGGAAGAAATCATCTCTGTTCTTATGAAGACTTCCACAGTCCTTGCAAAATACTATAAAAATTGTGCACTGTTACACCCAAAGGACCTATGTGGTCTATTTATCAATCACTCAGTTCTCTGGAGCAGCTTAGATCACATTGCAGCAGTCATTTTTATGCTGCTCAGGTGTACAAGATAATGACTGATAGCTACAGAACATAAGAAAGCTTACTTGATATTCCATGACACAACATCTTAGCTTTTGATCACTTAGAGGAAAATGTGGAGGGAGAAAGGAGGGAGCAAGCAGAGAATGTGAATAATTAAAGCCATTTGACTGATGCCTTCTGTAGTTCCAAGCTGCTAAGTCTGATATAGCTGTTTAATTTCAAAGGCAATTGAACTAAGTTTCCTATTCGTAGAGCAGAGCTTGGAACCAACAAAACAACAACAAGCAGGAGCTAAATGACTGATTTCCTCCCAGGTCAGCACTTAGCATTCTCAGAGTTAAACATTTTCTGTAGATTATGCTTTTAAATAATTTACAGCCTCAATTCACTAGTAATCCTGAAACACAAGAAATGGAGGCTCTATCATTGCACTAAACATTTTAGACTCAGGACCCTTAGGGGTAAAGAAAAGGTTTTTTTTCTACAAGAACTCAGAATCTGCATGAGAGAACTGTCCTTAGGTAGTGACAGACAACGTACTATTTTGGGGTTTTGAATCCACATTCACAGTCTTTGGCCAGAATTTATTTCCTATTCAATAATGGAGTTGGGGATGGCAATGGAGGGAACAATACTTCAAGAGATATGTCCCTTCCCTAGATTTCAGGCGTTGAGGTTTAACTCCTCATTTGTGCTATTCCTTTCCACTCTTCAGTGGTCCTATCACTTGGAACAGAGTTATGTGATGGGTGTGAATGGACATGTGACTAAGGTAAGGTAAAGGCAAAAAAGAAGACCCTGGGAACAGATGTAAATGTTCTTCCCTCTACACCTTCCCCAGGCTGTAATGTATAATCCAAAATGGGGAAGCATCTATCCAAAAGTACTGTTTTGAGGTAGCAACTGGTGGGTTCCACAGACTTCAAATGTCTCTCTGTTCACACAGCTTTCCCTTGGACAGCACAGTAACACATTAAATAGCCAGGAGATTCTTTCACTGTGCTAGTAAACCAAACAAATTTATCTGGTGTCACTCGATGGACAACCCTATTCACATTGTTGACTTCCAAATCTGATTATATCATCCTGGTTCCTCTTGAGTTTGTTTGTGGTCCTTGAAGGACTTGTGAGACTTTGAGCAAGTTGCTGTGGTTTGCTAGTGATATGACCAGTATAAAGAATGGGCCAGCCACCTACTCCAAGTTTAAGAATCCCCTTCTGGATCCATTTAAACTAGAAGAATGTAGAAAAGGGTGCTTCTCTTCTGATTAGAAATGTTGTGAGGATGTAGGAAATGGTCTTAGTTTCCATTTTTTATTTGTGATCACTGAAGGGACAATGTTCAAAGTAGCTCTAGCCCTAGAGTGTGATAGAAGGCATGGGATCAGGGCCATGGCATTTCCTGAGAGGTTTAACTTGCCTTGAACAAGAACATCAGTTCCCAAACAGCTTACTAGCTCAGGAGTCAGCACCTTTTTCTTTTGCCCAACCCTTAGTTTTGCCTCACTGAACAAGCCTTCCTTCAGGCTTGCACTCTAAAGGAAATACTGTGCTGCAACTAATGTTCTGCCTACTTACCCTGCTATCACATGGACTTTGGGCTAAGCTCATGTGCACAGAAATCAGACATTTAACCTTTTACTCATTAAATGTGCCTCTTACATGGAAACAATAGCTTTAGCATAAAGTGGCTGAGTGATAAATATTGAGGAGGGGACTGTTGGGAAATCATAGCGTAACAGAAATATGATAGCTGCAAAATAAATTTGTCTTCTCATGTGTCAAAAGTGGAGGATAATTTAGGGAAACAATGTTGTCCCTCTGTTCTGTGTCTTTTCCCTTTATCCTGAGAAATCTGCATCAAGCTGTGATGCAACCTGTGTTATTAAAACTGAATCCCCATCCATACGAACCGAGGCAGGTACGTCCTGACTCAAAGTATGTCACCCAAAGAATGTCACGTTGCATTCTCCTCCCTGAAACAGTTAGTTACAAAAATGTTCTGATGCCTTTTTACATGAAGAAAGCCAGTCCTAATGACTGATGAAGGATTCAGCCAGCAGGCTGAAAAACTCTTAAGAGATTATATTTTTAAAGAGCTCTTCAGAAAAAGAGTACTAGGAAAGTGACAAACGTGGCTCTTGCTTGGCTGGTGCTGGAGTCTTAGCAACTGGTGTATTTCCTTGTGTATTACTTAGGTAAGATCTCACTGTTTTTCTCATGAGCCTTTTCCTTTATGTGCTGAGAGGTATTACACATTAATTAGAACAGAAATACATCTTATCTCACTATGATACAAACCCTCAGCACGTAGTATGTGATGGATTGCATTGGAAAACATTATACATAACAAAAAGGCTTTTAACAAGTATTTTCCAAACATTTTATAAGACTCTTCTCCTATTACAGTCCATATTCAGAAGATGAGACACTGTAAATATCCTTTGGGTAGAGTGCACTAAACTCAACAGGCTCTATTTACCCCAACATGGTTCCTACAAATTTCCTACAAGAGTCAGAATTTCCCTCTCAGGTTTCCCCTTCACTTCTCTGACTGTCTACAGCCAACCACATTGGTGATAGAGGCCAGTGGCTCTGTATAGTGGTTTTGACCTGGATAGAGTTGATTTTCTTTTCTATAGCAGACTGTGTGGTGCTGTGTGTTGGATTTATGAGCAAAGCAGTGTTGATAACAGAGGGATGTTTTAGCTGTTCCTAAGCATTACTTGCACAGCATCAAGGCCTTTTCTGTTTCTCACAGTCTTGCCAGCAGGTAGGCTGGGACTTCACAAGAAGCTGGGAGGGGACACAGCTGGAATAACTGACCCAACTCTCCAAAGGGTTATTCCATACTATATGACATCATGCCCAGCCATAAAAGCTGGGGGAAGACCAATGGAAAGGTCTACACACATCTGTCAAGGACTAAAAGCCTCGGTAGCGGGTTTCTAAGCCAAGAGAGCAAATACACAAGTCCTTCAGTAGAACATACAGCTGCTATTACTCCACCAAATCAAATTGTGTTTTGAATAGTTACTAAGAATTTTAGAAGCAAACATAATATTTTGGAGGTAATCTAGCAAAGGAATTTAGTTACCCTCAACAGTATGCTGGATGTAACCCTTTTCTTTCTTTCTTTTGCTGTCTTTCCACAAGCAGCTTCTTTTTCTGTCACAATAAATGAATTACTGGACAACTACTGCATGTAGACATGCCCTGCCTAGGGAGCTGTAAACTATAGGGTAGGGTCTTTTTGTTTGTCCACAGTTTTCAGAAGTTACTGGTTTTGATTTGGAAGGCTAAAATGATTTTTATAAACTTTATGTTTAGCTATAAGAGTGACAGAGGCAAATGTAAACCCTTACTAACCCCTACAGAAGCATACTCCTGGTTTGAGTGAATGACCTACTAGGGCCATTGAAACATTACTGCACTGAAACATCTTGCACTTTTACTTGCAGGTTTTCAAGAAGGACAAATTTCTGACAGATAAAACAGGAAAGAAATGACTTCTCTTTATTTAGTAAATCCATGTTTTCCTTCACAAATGGTCACATAAAACATGTTCATTAGTAAGAACTATGCATGCTGAGGTGAAGGTTATTGGTTTAGGCTTGTAATCTGAATAGGGAAACTTACAGTTGAGATGAATACAAGCAACCCTCCCACTAGTACAGGTCACTCAAGGCCTCCTCCAACCTGGCCTTGAACACCTCCAGGGAGGGAGCAGCCACACCTCCCTGGGCAACCTGTTCCAGTGCCTCACCACCTTCACTGGAAAGAACTTCCTCCTAACATCCAGTCTAAATCTCCCCTCTGCCAGTTTAAAGCCATTGCCCCTTGTCCTATCATTGCAGGACCTTGTAAATAGTCCCTCCCCAGCCTTTCTGTAGGCCCCCTTCAGATACTGGAAGGCTACTATCAGGTCCCCTCGAAGCCTTCTCTTCTCCAGGCTGAAGAGCCCCAACTCTCTCAGTCTGTCCCCATAGTAGAGCTGCTCCAACCCTCTTATCATCTTTGTGGCCTCCTCTGGACCTGCTCCAACACTTCCATGTCCTTTCTGTGCTGTGGGCTCCAGAACTGCACACAGTACTCCAGGTTAACTACAGTTAACTTTATGTAGTAATGGTAAGGTGCATAGTCTTGATATATTTTATCCTTGCTATATTATTGTTTTGTTCTTTTTGTTGTTTTATACATAAGGGAAAGATAATTTTAATTCTATAACTGTGTCTGTGTCCCTCCTACTGACCTCATCAACTTGCGATACATAAAATCCAGTATCACGGACAGAATTCAAAGTGAAAATGTATCATGTGAAGGTTGGGATTTGTGCTTAGCAGAGGTAGACTGTCTTGGTGTCTATGAGGAAGAACCTCTTGATGTTTAGCAGAAGCAGAACCTCATAATATAGTTAGAAAATCCCAACTGAAAATCTTCTCTGTGTTTTCACTTGGAATGCCGCCATTCAGCAATACAGCACATTCCCGATGACCTAATCCAAATGACATTTAATGAAATATGTTGTATTTTCATGTGGCAGGCTTGGAAATTATTTTAGTGATAGTGGTGAAAACAAGACTCCAACCCCCCCTGTAAACTACTGATCTGCACACAAGTGTCATAAGACAGATGATCTACCTCTCAAAAGGAGCAATTGTATTTTGGGAGGTGAAGAAAGAATTCTAATAATTACCTGGTAGAATTGATGTTTGTTTGTTTGTTTGTTTGTTGTTTTAACCAGCAGACAAAGAACCAAAAAGTGTCACAGAAAATGGCACACAGTGCAGCCCCTCAGAAAACATGATGATTGAATTTTGTTTTGAAAGACTTTTTCTGAGTGGCTGAATCATTCTTAGTGTTTCAGTAAAACCTACAGATAAAAGTCCTAGTGGTCTGAGGTACTCTTAGTATTTTTTGATTGGGAGATTTGGGAGTGTTGGGCTCTTGCTGGCTATTTATTTGGAGACAGTAATTTTCCAGCATTTGGTTTCTGTTTCTAGCTCTATGCTAACCAGCTGGGGACTTCTGTGCTCTGTGCTAACCAGACTTCACGCATATATGTATATAAATACTTGTATCTTATTGTTCAACACATATATGCACTGCCTTTCCTAGTAAAAACAGGTACAAGATGCTGTTGATTCAACAGTTTGGAATACTGACATTAAATAAACCAGTACATATGCAGGGAGGTCATTCTCCCCCTGTACTCTGCACTGCATAGGCCACACCTTGAGTACTGTGTCCAGTTCTGGGCCCCTCAATTTAAGAAGGACATTGAGGTGCTTGAGCATGTCCAGAGAAGGGCAACGAGGCAGGTGAGAGGCCTCAAGCACAGCCCTATGAAGAGAGGCTGAGGGAGCTGGGATTGTTTAGCCTGGAGAAGAGGAGGCTCAGAGGGGACCTTCTTGCTCTCTACAACTACCTGAAGGGTGGTTGTAGCCAGGGGTAGGTTACCTTCTTCTCTCAGGCAACCAGCACCAGAACAAGAGCACACAGTCTCAAGCTGTGCCAGGGGAGGTTTAGGCTCAAGGTGAGGAGAAAGTTCTTGACTGAGAGAGTCATTGACTGCTGGAATGGGCTGCCCAGGGAGGTGGTGAAGTCACCGTCCCTGGAGGTGTTCAAGGTGTGTTTGGACGTGGCACTTGGTGCCATGGTCTAGTGTTGAGGTCTGTGGTAATGGGTTGGACTTGATGATCTTTGAGGTCTCTTCCAGCCTTGGTGATACTGTGATATTAATAATAACACTAATAACAAGCAAAAACATGTGCTGTATTTTATGTATACTTAAGTGCAATCAGCAGAAACTTTGGTATAGTTGGGATTGTAGTTTGGAGTGCAGTATTCCTTGCATTTCATGGCCACCAATTTTTCTACCAAAAATTATAAGGTGCTTCAGAATAAAGTTTGACTTGGATCTCTTCTTATTTATACCTTAGTGCTGTTGTACTTTGAAAGCCTGATACCTCTGCTTGCATGAGTGATACATTTCACCCAGCTGTCAAGCATGCAGCATCTAGAAGAACAAAAACAATCCTACTGCTTTTCTTGAGAAATATTTCTTGCTATGAGCTGGCAGTAGCAGACAGTTGTGGGTTCTTAAGATACTGTGCAATTCTCCTAGCAGTGTAGGGGGTGATTAGGTTTTTTGTGTGCACATGCCTGAGGGAGAAAGAGGGAAATTCTGGATCTTCCCAGTGTATCATTTACTTGTCAGACTGACTGCCAACTGACATGGAGCTGTGTTGTCTGAATCCTGAGACTTAGCACTATTTCTGAGTTGTCTTCAAAATCCTTACACTCTGCAAAGGAATTCACTAACCCCCCCTTTCTGTACCTAAGCAGTCATTGAGAATTCAATGAAAGAATCACTGCAGGGCATTTCCAACTGAAGGCAGTAAGAGCAGCTACTCTGTATGTGCTGCCCACTGACTAGTTAGTGGCAGTTTAGCACATCCCTGAGGGCCTTTTCTAGGGCAAATACAGAATTCTCCATCTCTGGCCCATGGGAATCTGGCAGGCCTGTGAGGTGCTTGGACTCTCTCTGAGTCAGTTAATATATTTCATGCTGGGGAAATGTGATTCGTCTTTGCCTTTACCCTTCTACTTGAGACTTACCTCTGTTGGAAATATGCTCAGAACCTACCAGCCTGGATTATTTGTTTGAAATGAGCATGCATGCAAACAAGGGAACAGTTGGTGTGCATGCACTAATCATGAAAGTACTGTGTGCAGTTCTGGAGCCCTCAGCACAGAAAGGATGTGGAAGTGTTGGAGCGGGTCCAGAGGAGGCCACAAAGATGATCAGAGGGGTACAGCAGCTCTGCTATGAGGACAGGCTGAGAGAGTTGGGGCTCTGCAGCCTGGAGAAGAGAAGGCTTCGAGGGGACCTGATAGTAGCCTTCCAGTGATCTGAAGGGGGCCTACAGGAAGTCCCTGGGGAGGGACTATTGACAAGGTCCTGCAATGATAAGACAAAGGGCAATGGGTTTGAACTGGCAGAGGGGAGACTGAAACTGGATGTTTAGGAGGAAGTTCTTTGCAGTGAGGGTGGTGAGACACTGGCACAGGTTGCCCAGGGAGGTTGTGGCTGCTCCTTCCCTGGAGGTGTTCAAGGCCAGGTTGGAGGAGGCCTTGAGTGAGCTGTACTAGTGGGAGGTGTCCCTGCCTATGGCAGGGGGTTGGAACTAGATGATCCTTGAGGTCCCTTCCAACCTTACCATTCTATGATTCTATAAAAAGTAAAATCATGTTTCTGTACTGTGTATTTACTGGTGGTTTCATTCCCAGATTAGAGATCAGATGGACACCAGGCTGCTTGCAATTCAACAGTGAGTTGATCACACCCAGAGTCCAAACAACATGTCAACTGTAGCACCTGGGAACCAGACTTTGTAAAAGAAAAAACACAGTTTTTCTCATCAATCTGAAAAAAAAATTTGCCACTGGGTAAAACACATATGGAGAAGGTACCATTTCCACCACCACAATTAAATCCTGCTAGCTCCCTATCCCTGCTCCATCTTTCCAAATAGAACATAGCTGTTGAAGGTAAAAGTGCAGCAGTGTATACCTTACTTGTGAGTTGAGTAACAGGATTAGGTTTAGGTGATTAATACTGTAATGGATTCTAGTGCAGATTGTGTATGTAAGACTAGGTTTCCTCTCAGGCTATCTGGCATATTTAGACTATTTGGGGAACTAGCAATGAGCATTTGACATGGCCTGAGGTTATTTCTGCTAACAACCTAAGTTAGCAATGTGTCCCAGAAGAAGAGTGTGCTTGTGCCCAAGGCACAGAACCCAGCAAATCTGTTCCCCAGATTTCCACCAACATCCTTGGGATCTCTAGCAAGTCTGTCAGCAGATTTTTTTTTTTATAGCACACGTCTGTTGAATCTGGGGACTTTGGATTTTGTTGCCTCCTTCAAATACAGACATTTCTGCTGCAGTGCACCACAGCTCAGCTCAGGTTTTTTGAAAATATAAGCCTATGTTTGCACCTCAGGGAACAACACTGCCTCACCCTGTAATCATAAGGGAAGGTAAAACTGTTTCTGAGGAACTCAAATAATATGGCAGTAACTTTAAATAACACATAAATAAACGAATAGAATTCCCATTGCCAAACATTCCTATTAAATTGTCTGTTTTCTTTCTGCCCTCAAACAGCAAAAGAGGTATTATTAAACCTAAGCAAACACAAAGCTTGACTCAGATCCAAAGTTAAAGCTGGAAATAATTCTGTCCTTAATCCACTGTACAGTGCCCTGTGGTAACATCGCTTGTCATGCCAGAGGTCTAATAAATTGCTTACATCCTCCTTGGATAGCAGAACAGGGCACATTTTCACTGCAACATGCATTGAGCTTCTCATTACACTCCTAAATGGCTTTTAAAGGAGCATTTACAAATGTTATTATTATGACCAGATTATTGCAAGGCATTTCCTTGCTGTATAAATGATAAATGGAAATTCAAGTTCAGGTTGCTTGCGTAATACACAAACTGATTATTCTGTGCTTGCATACTTAAATAAATCTTGAGGTGTTATGAAGAAGCTTCAAACTGTAGGTTCTCTAGTTTTCTGTATTTCAGTCTTCCCCCTGCTTTAATTACCAAATTGCTTGACTTAGGGTACTTTCACACATGGCAATACCTAGAAACTATGCCCACAGTAAATGGAGACAGAAATGGATTGGTTTTCAGATACATGAACTCTTCTTTAGATATCTCTAAATCTTCTTGAAGATGTATATATAATATGTCATGTGTGCAGCAAAGTTCTTTAAAGACCAGTCTTGTTATTCCTCCTTTTACTGGTGGAAATGGAGCCATTGGGAGAGATTGGGAGGCACTGGCAATGAGATTACTGAAAAATGACAGAACAAAACAGCCATCAAGTTGAGAGCCCCTACGAGATCTTGTGATTTTTTTCTTTTTTCAGCATTGCTAACACACGAGAAAATAATATGCATGGCCTGAGACTGCTGCAGAGCATAATTGATCGACCTCTCCAAAGCTGGATAGCAGCTGCTACGTAAAATGTTGTTATTGCAGGTCAATATATAGAAGAGTTTAGACAGTTGCTGCTGTCCATAGTCACAATGCCCACCTTCTCATTTTATGCTAACTGGTGAAACTGACTTGTAATGAGCTGGAATATCAGTTAATGGAACAAATAGGTTAGATACCTAACTCATTCTTGAAGCAAATATGAATTTCTCCTGGGTTAGCTGACTGTAGTTCTGTTTATGACTTTTCAGTTAATAGGAATGAAATAATTTCCCTGGATCTGTAACTTCAGTGTGAAACAGGGAGTGAATTGGGAATATTTGCAAGAAGTGAGCTAATAATCAACAACTGTATATTAAAAAAAACCCTTCCAGTTCTTTACTGATAAATTATCTCTTGCTCTGAGCTGCATAATTGGTTTTATTTCCTCTGGTCCTGAGGGCAGGGCCTGTATTTTCAATGTCTGTGGAGTACATAGAACATCATGCTTCCTGACAGCTTTACAAACAACTTGTGTTGCTGATTGTGAGTCTGCCAAAGCTATGCAAGTGTGAGTTTTTCAGAAGGATGAGCTTTATGAAGACATCACACTTAAAAGTTTGTGTATGTACATTCCTTGAATCACATTTGAGATGTTTTTCCTAAGATTTCTCATGTAACTGTGAGGGTATCTCTGACCCTGGTTTGGTACAGCATTAGAGTAGGCAGATGATCCCAGGAAAGGGATGTGGATGATCTGGATGATCTGCTTAGGACACCAGTGTGTCAAGTGAAAAGAGTGATGTGCCTTCACAAGATGACCCATAAAGCCCTGCAGGCTCTATTGCCATTGAAACTGGCTGGGAAAGAGCTGACACTGGCTAGCCCAGACTAATTACTTCAATAAGCATTCAGTTTCTTAATTGATGATGGGGTAAGGTTGAGCTTGAAATGTCATGGAGACTGTTGATTATTTGCCTTAAAATACATGCTGTGAACTGCAGTGATTGGAAAGCTGTCTGTCAGGCAGCTCAGAAGTTCAAGCAGAGCCCCCAAGGATGATCTCTATAGCAATGTCTGGGAGCACCCCTAGTTTTCCCAAGACAAGCCTTTACCAACCTCTGCCAGGTCTTTCAGGAAGATTTTGTGCCTAGTGTGAACTTCCAGGCTGATGGCTTTTTACTCTGAACAACATCTGAACCAGCTGGTTTAAAGCTAGCAGGGAATGCTTGCATGAGTCCACAACAGGGACTGCACTGCAGATGTACCCTGAGGCCTCAGTTCAGCAACTAAATGCAATGGTCCACTCACATCATTTAAGCTTGTTGTGTGATTAGGATGTTAAGAATCTGTTCTGGAATACTGGAAACAGTAAAAGTCTATAATGGTTAATCAGATAAAAAAATTATTGATGCTTTCTTGGCTAATTTCTTGGCTAATTTCTGGCTGGGAAGGCGACCAGCCTGGATGAACAAGGAGCTCCTGAAGGAATTAGGGGAGAAAAAGAGGATGTATCGCCTTTGGAAGGAGGGGAAGGCCTCTCCTGACATGTTTAGGGATGTTGTTAGATTGTGTAGGAGAAGAATTAGAGAGGCAAAGGCTCAGTTAGAACTTAAGCTGGCTACCTCTGTAAAAGACAATAAAAAGCATTTCTACAAATTTATAAATGCTAAAAAGAAGGGCAAGAAGAGTCTCCACTGCTTATTGGACCTGGAGGGGAACACCATAACTGAAGACGAGGAAAAGGCTGAGGTCCTGAATGCCTTCTTTGCCTCAATTTTCAACAGTGAGGAGGGAGGAGTTCAGGACAAGTGGACTCTTGAACTGGGTGATGTGGTCGGGGAGCAGTGTGTTCCCCTGGAAATCCATGAGGAATTAGTTCAGGACCTGCTGAGCCACTTGGACACCCACAAGTCCATGGGACCTGATGGGATCCATCCTAGGGTGCTGAGAGAGC
>VWZE01016048.1:15222-25457 GCA_013396675.1 Eubucco bourcierii
GAGAGGCCTCGAGCACAAGCCCTACAAGGAGAGGCTGAGGGAGCTGGGATTGTTTAGCCTGCAGAAGAGGAGGCTCAGGGGGGACCTTCTTGCTCTCTACAACTACCTGAAGGGTGGTTGTAGCCAGGAGGAGGTTACCTTCTTCTCTCAGGCAACCAGCACCAGAACAAGAGGACACAGTCTCAAGCTGTGCCAGGGAAAGTTTAGGCTGGAGGTGAGGAGAAAGTTCTTCACTGAGAGAGTCATTGGCTACTGGAATGGGCTGCCCAGGGAGGTTGTGGAGTCACCGTCCCTGGAGGTGTTCAAGGCAGGTACGGATGTGGCACTTGGTGCCATGGTCTGGTCTTGAGGTCTGTGGTAATGGGTTGGATTTGATGATCTTTGAGGTCTCTTCCTGGTGATACTGTGATACTGTGATAGATTCTGACATGTTACTGCACTCACTTTCACATCAGTGCCTAGTTCTGATGGCACAAGAAAACTGCTTGTATCTTTATAACAGTGAGTTCTGAAACTGAACTACCTATAGGAAGAGTGGGACCAAAGAGGTTTTTGACAGACCTGTAACTCTTTGTGTATAGACTTTGTAACAGCTACTAAAGAACCTTTGATTTAAGAAGCACCTTTTATCTGCTATGCAACTTTAGCTGAAGTGAATACCTCTTTTTCTGATTTGTCTGGGGTTTATTTTTGGGCATTTTTTTCTGAAAGAACACTAGGGTTTTGGTCACTATTGATGTTAACTATGCTGTCACCTGAACATCCTGCTTTCTTTGGAAAACCAGATATCCTTGTAATGGGAGAAAAGTGTATACTCTTGGCCTTTTCAACTCCAGTCTTGTCTGTGGTATGATAGGGAATTCTCAGCAAGTGAGCCAAGGACAAAGTGCAGGAGAGCATTGGATCTCCTCAGAGATACATTCATTCCAAGTACTGAGTGGTGGTGGGAAATGTGACCACCTCCTGTGTGGAAAGCACTGAAAGAGGAAAAAAGGTGATGATTCAGTTTGTATGTTCCCAGCTGAGGGCAAGAAGCTCTATAAGCCAGCTGTAATTTCTCCACTTGTCCTTAGAAAATAGTGTGGGCATGTAATACAAATCTGCAGGCTTCCTTGGTGCAGAAGCTGAAGAAGAACACAGACAGATGGAAAGCTATCAGACAGTACTTGTTTTTCTTTAGGACTGTTCTTAGAACATTGGTGTCATACCTCCCAGATATCCTGTGATATAAGTAATACCACCATGGGAGCAATATGAGGAAAGGGAGTGTGATGGGAAGGAAGATACTTGTTTACCTTGCTCTCCATAAGGTATTGTGAAGGGGTTTTTAGGCTGCGCAGAGAATATGGACTTCCCATGAACATACACTGAGATGAGGCAAAGCAGGGCAAGGGAGCTGATTCTCCCCCTTTACTCTGCTCTCGTCAGACCCCACTTGGAGTACTGTGTGCAGTTCTGGAGCCCCCAGCATGGGAAGGGCATGGAAGTGTTGGAGTGGGTCCAGAGGAGGCCATGAAGATGATCAGAGGGCTGGAGCAGCTCTCCTATGAGGACAGGCTGAGAGAGTTGGGGCTCTGCAGCCTGGAGAAGAGAAGGCTTAGAGGAGACCTTAGAGTAATCTTCCAATATCTGAAGGGGACCTACAGGAAGGCTGGGGAGGGACTATTGACAAGGTCTTGCAGTGACAAGACAATGGGCAATGGGCTTAAACTGGCAGAGGGGAGATTTAGACTGGATGTTAGGAGGAAGTTCTTTACAGTGAGGGTAGTAAGACACTGACACAAGTTGCCCAGGAAGGTTGTGTCTGCTCCCTCCCTGGAGGTGTTCAAGGCCAGGTTGTTTGAGGCCTTGAGTGAGCTGTACTAGTGGGAGGTGTCCCTGCCTATGGTAGGGGGTTGGAATTAGATGACTCTTGTGGTCCCTTCCAACCTTACTATTCTATAATTCTATGATTCTTTGGTAGTTCTCACATTTACAGCTGTTGGCTCTGAAAACCACTGTGCCTGCCACCATGCTGCTCACATTCTGTGTGGTTGCACTACCCGAAAATATTTTATCCTGTATATGCTTAAACAAATCTTGAGGGGGAGTTTGCAAGTGGACCTGCATAGAGGTGAAGCTAGAATAATCAACTGCTCTTTCCCCTGTGTTTGAGGCAATTAGGACCTGTAGGACCAGGAAGGGTACAGCAGCATGAGAATGAGATGTACTGGCAATCTCATCAGGTGAAGCTTGCAAGGCATCTTTCTCAACTGCTCCTGGCTTTATCCATTGCATTAGAATCATAGAATCATAGAATGGTAAGGTTGGAAGGGACCTCAAGGATCATCTAGTTCCAACCCCCTACCATAGGCAGGGACACCTCCCACTAGTACAGGTTACTCAAGGCCTCATCCAATCTGGCCTTGAACACCTCCAGGGAGGGAGCATCCACGACCTCCCTGGGCAACCTGTTCCAGTGCCTCACCACCCTTACTGTAAAGAACTTCCTCCTAACATCTAGTCTAAATCTCCCCTCTGCCAGTTTAAACCCATAGCATTTGCAAAAGCGTAAAATCAGAATAGGAGTTTAAAATCTTCCAGACAGCAGTGATTTTAAGCACTGCATATACAACTTTGCTGAAATATGTATGAAATGATTTTAAGCTAATACATTATTAATTTTGGTAATGCCACATCTCTAGCAGCCTCAGATTCATGGTGTGGATGTTTAGAAAAAACACTCTTACATGTGTGTGCATATATCTGCCTGTGTACACATCTGTTTGTGTGTCACTTGAATAATACAATCACAGAATCATAGAACTGTCTGGGTAGGAAGGGACCTAGAAAGGTCATCTAGTTGAACACCACCTGCAGTAAGCAGAGATGTCCTCAACCAGATCAGGTTGGCCAGAACTCTGTGGAGCCTGATCTCTCCAGGAATGGTGCTTCAATTACCTGCTCCTGTATTCTATTACCCTCATGGTAAATAACCTGCTCTTAACATCCAACCTAAACCTGCTTTTTTTTTTTTAGGTTTTTTTTTTTGTTTTGTTTTTTTGTTTTTTAGTTTGAAATCATTACCCCTTGTCCTATCACAGATTGTGGCTCTACATTTTCATAAGTACTGCTTAAGATTCAATCTTAATGCACACTGGAGATAAAAAGATTTGTAGCAGTATTTCCTTTTAACTGTTTAGTTTCTGTTTAGTGATCTTTTGTTCCTAGAGCATTAAGGAAATGGAGATAAATGCTTTCACTACCTATTTATAGGAACAGTATTTAAGAGGGGTTTTTAACAGAGCATTTAATTCATAATATAAAGCTGAAAGAAATAATTGCACACCATAGAAACTAACAATTCCTATTTGTTCTGTTTGTACAGTTTTCTTAGTATTTAACACTTTAAAGAATGTGTTCCTTACTGCCTTCCACCAAAACTGGTTAGACTATATCTTAAAAAGACAGTTTGTTAGCATTGCCAATGTAGCTGCAGAGTTTTCTATTGTTTTCTGAACTATATTGCTGATAGAATAAAACTAGTAGCAAACTTTAGTGACATACATTTTTTGCTCTTGGGATGCAGTCAGTGAGGTGAATATAAAATAATGTGGAGAAATGATTACAGCAAGAAAAAATATGGAGTTTCCCCATCAGTCTCCTACACCTCCATAGTTGAAATGACTGTCACAGTAAGATAATATTATGCTAACTTTGTCACTTCATTCTCAAGATGGTGCTAAAGGGCTGTAATCCATTTAGACAACTTCAATTTTGGGGAAGAAGCTACAAAATAGAAAAGATTTGCTTTTTATACATTGATACTATGGAAGAACTGATTTATTTTCCTTTCAAAACCTGTATACATATGTGTGCTTGGAGTAACTTAAGATCCATTTGCTCTGTTAAATGGACTTCCCTACATTGAAATCTATCTACCAGATGGCTTTCTTAGGCCATTTTGTGACCATATTTCAAGAACATTTTAACTTAAAAGTCTTGTTGTTCTCTTAATTTATGGTGCAGCTTGCAATGCAGGGTAATTCTATGGTGGGATTTCTTCACAAAAGAAGAATGCATAATCACAGGAGTTCATTTAATCTGGGCTCAGGAAAGATGTAAAGACCCAGAGAAAATTACAGTAAAATCAGCTGAGAACCCTGAGTCTTTGCTCTGTGAGTCTACAGCTGAACATTATGCTGTAGTCTTGAGTTTGGTGGTGGCCTGGGCAAAGGCTGAATTTCATAGAATCATAGAATCATAGAATGGTAAGGTTGGAAGGGACCTCAAGGATCATTTAGTTCCAACCCCCTGCCACTGACAGGGACACCTCCCACTAGTACAGCTCACTCAAGGCCAACCTGGCCTTGAACACCTCCAGGGAGGGAGCATCCACAACCTCCCTGGGCAACCTGTTCCAGTGCCTCACCACCCTCACTGCAAAAAACTTCCTCCTAACATCCAGTCTAAATCTCCCCTCTGACAGTTTAAACTCATTGCCCCTCGTCCTATCATTGCAAGACCTTGTAAATAATCTCTCCCCAGCCTTCCTGTAGGCCCTCTTCAGATACTGGAAGGCTACTCTAAGTCTCCTCAAAGCCTTCTTTTCTCCAGGCTGCAGAGCCCCAACTCTCTCAGCCTGTCCTCATAGGAGAGCTGCTCCAGTCCTCTGAGCATCTTCATGGCCTCCTCTGGACCCACTCCAACACTTCCATGTCCTTCCTGTGCTGGGGGCTCCAGAACTGGCTGGGTACGTTGCCCCAGCATCTCACTTCTTTTAAAACAGGGTCTGAATGGTCTGATGAGAAATAGATACAGCAAGGATGTCTGGCCATGATTACCATGCACACTTCTGTCAGAGACCCCTGTGTTAAGAAGGAAGGGCATTCTTCACGTGTCTGGCACTGGAAGCTGTTTATTAGTGAGGGTTCTTCATTAATGAAAAGTGGGCTTTGTCTTTCATGTTGCCCTAACTGGACCGTGAGTTCAGCAGCTTCACTGCCCATCACACCCACTGCTACTGCACTGCAGACCAAACTGCCCAGAGTTTCCTGACTGTGCAGCACAACTACTTGTACATGGTTAATGACACACCTACTGCTATTTCAGTGCATTTCAGCTCTTGGTTCAAGGAGGATGAGAGCTGCTTTCTGCCACTTTAGCAGTTATTTCTGTGCCATGGGATGGGGGAGGAAGTCTCCTGAACTAGTGTGAGATCTGTATTTTCATCTGCTGTTACTGGGACATGCACATATATTCTATTTGTATCCCACCTGTTGTGTGATGACAAGTAGCTTCTTCCTTTTAAAAGGAAAGTATACAAAATAACTTTTGATAAAGGTGTTTTTAAAGCCACAGTGTTAGAAAAATTCAGATGTGAGTACTTATAACACCATCTCTAATTGCATTTCATTTTTCCCTTGGGAAATCTGCAGAAGGAATGATGTTTAGAGAGTGAATCAGGGAGATGGAGTGAAAAAAGTCAGATGGTTGTATATCTAATTTCTTTTTCACTTGTAAGATTCACAGGCATATAAAAACTGACTTTGTAATTAGATAGTCTTTTAGTTCTTGCTCCCTAACTTTTGTTCAGCTGTACTTTTTGAAAGCTTACAGAAATACTTCATTAAAGTTGTGATGGGCTGTCATTTTAACCATATACTCTTCGTTTCCTCGGTGCTCAGTTGAGACCTGATGATTCTGCTTTTAATCTCAGTTATCAAGTCTTTGCACCTGACATTGCTGAGGATTAGAACCTTTGGCAGAAGACCAGCTGGGCTGCGAATGTGCTGGGGCTCAGGATGTGGTTAGCTGTAACCTCCATCTGGTTCATTCAGTGGCCTTTTGCAAATAAGTCTGAGCTCCCATCCCAGTTTCTGTCTGCAAGGCAGAGGCATAAATAACATCCTTTGTTGTACACAAGCTATTTGGTCACTGTGTTGAAAGCTGCATGGGATAACCCAGAAAGAAATAAGTGATGGAAAGCTGTGACCTGGGCATGTTAGTACCAGCACTTCTGAGTCTGAGAATACTCTGAACCACAGCTGCTTCAAGAATTTCATTACAGACTGATAGGCATAGAATATGTATAGACACAAGTGCTTTTTTCCTGCTGCTCTCATACGTCACTGTCATTTACAGTTCAGCTGCACATAGTTTCACTTTTATGTTACTGACAATGTAATGTTTAAAGCCAAAACAGATTCTCACCCAGGAAGTCAGCCCATCAGCACCTCCTCCAGTCTAATCAAAGGTTGTATAAGACACATATACATTTATATACACACAAATTTGTGTGTGTATATATGTGTCTACACATCCACTTAAAATATTTAGGGAATACTTTGTGCATGTGAAAACTACTTTATTTTAAATAAATAAATAAACTCAAGTCTTCTTCCCTAATATATCAAATATTACCTGTAGTTATGTGGGAAGAGAGTTGAGAAAGACATTAAAGCCTGAGCTTACTGAACTGGTTGTAGATGTAGTTAGTGAGTATGGGCAATAACCTGTTGTTTAAAAAGCAAAATCCCCAAAGATTTTGAGTTCATGTGTTCGGTGTGCATGCATGACATGTCTATCAAACAGATCAATGTTTCACAGACTAAGAACAGTTTTACATGACAGACTGCAAATTACAATGGCTCCCAAACCAGCCAGTATAAATGGATTCTAAGCAACATGAATCAATAACAGATGCTTCTCTAATAGCTCCCCCATTGCTGGTGGGAAACAAAAGCTAAAACACCACATCTGTTCTTCTGTTGTCACCTTGGGAATGTCTGGTACTACGTATTGTATCCAGAGCTTTGTAGTGGTCAATGTTTTTTTGTTTGTTTTGGTTTGGTTCTTTTTTAACATTTTCTACTGGAAATCTTATTAGGGTAACATAGAAAAACTTAAGTTCCTTACTGCTTAAACCTAAGCATATTAAGCTCCTTATACATACAGGTGTACAACTCCTGTTTATTTAAGCAGAATGTCTTATTGGCTTCGTAGCCAGATGCCAAGAACGGAACAGTGTTTTATGGCACACGTTGTTTTGTCCTCAGTTTCAGCAACATAGCAATGATTATGTACTTAATACTTCTGAAATACCAAGAAGTGGCCATGAAGAGACTGTGATTAAGGGACACAGTGCACCTCAGACAGCCTTATTCTCTGTCTTCTGTCACACCTTTAAAGCATTCCCTTGAACTTGTGCTCCTTCTCAGTTTGCTAATAGCCTTTCATTTGTTTGTTCCAGGCAACAAGTTAATCAACCCCTTGTGTGCTGTTGTAAGTCTGTAATAAATTATCTGTACTCCTATCTTCCTGACTTTCAGGTCCCATGTTTTTTTTTTTTTTCTTTAGATCTCAGCCATTTTTGAGGTCCTTTAATTTTCTTCCTAACTATTTATTTATTTATTTTTGTTTATTTGTTTGTTTTTAGGCTGTGATTCCTAATGATTCTGCTATGCCTTCTTCCATGACGCGCCTCATTTTTTTTCATTTATTCTGTGTAGGTTGTTAGCAATGAAAAGGTCTTGCCTCAGGATGAAAACCAAACCAAACCAATGCACAAACCCAAAGTAACCAAGAAACACAGATACAACTCTTTTTGTCTGAGCAACCTCTGAATCCAGCAACTGTTTGGTTTATACATGTCCACTGGTGATAGGAGCTACAAAGTTTACCTCCAATCTTGCCATCACTGCTCACTTGACTGACTATCATTAGCCTAATTTCTCCTTTCCAATAGTCTCCCTACTTCTGATCCTTCTTCATTGTCCCTCACTCTTTTACAAGGTGAATTTGAACTGTGGCTTACATGAGAATTTTTCTTCTAGTACCTGTACTTTTAAGGAAGAGTGGCTTCCATAAAATTATACAAGTATAAATAGGATATTAAGATTCTTACCTTTCTTTTCCCCCCTTCTCAACTTTTCTGTATTTCTATTGAACTGTAACTAATTCTCTAATTTCTAGTTTGATTTTCTTAAAGTCTATCTGACAGCTCAATGTGAATACATCTAAGAAACTATTTCTTACTATACCTCCTACCTTCCAAAAAAACTCTTGTCTTCATTCCTCATTCTAGTTATTGGTCTGAACAACCAGCTTATTATTTCTGTCTCCATAGCATTTCCTCCTTTCGGTACTACATTTGCTTACCATCACTTCTTCACTACTTGGTTAAGTGTTTTTATAATGATCTTGTATGTCTTTTCTATCTAATCATGTCAATAAAACTGCTGTAACACACTGTGTAATATACATAGACTGAAATACAGCCTATAAAGCTGCAGCTAAGATTTTCCCCTTCCTCCCCTCTGCACACATATACTCACACTCCTTTCAACTGTTCACTGTTGCAATTATATTCATTTTTTTCCTTCTCTCTGTCAGCACTTTTTACTTCTGTTACTAAGTAGAAGCTTCTGCCTTTCAGAAAGCACAAGAAATCCTTCTTAAGGTACTTAAGGGCAGTCTGCCATTGTTTTGGGTGGTGAACAACTGGAGAGCAGCCCTGAGGAAAAGGACCTGGGGGTCTGGGCTGATGAAAAGCTCAACATGAGCCTGCAGTGTGCACATGCAACCCAGACAGCCAACCAAGTCCTAGGCTGCATCAAGAGAAGCATGGCCAGCAGGGCAAGGGAGGGGATTCTGCCACTTTACTCTGCTCTTGTCAGACCCCACCTGGAGTACTGTGTGCAGTTCTGGAACCCTCAGCACAGGAAGGACATGGAAGAGTTGGAGTGGGTCCAGAGGAGGCCATGAAGATGCTCAGAGGACTGGAGTAGCTCTGCTATGAGAACAGGCTGAGAGAGTTGGGGCTCTGCAGCCTGGAGAAGAGAAGGCTTCTAGGAGACCTTAGAGTAGGCTTTCAGTGTCTGAAGGGGGCCTACAGGAAGGCTGGGGAGTGACTATTGACAAGGTCTTGCAATGACAGGACAAGGGGCAATGGGTTTAAACTGGCAAAGGGAAGATTTAGACTGGATGTTAGGAGGAAGTTCTTTCCAGTGAGGGTGGTAAGGCACTGGCACAGGTTGCCCAGGGAGATTGTGTCTGCTCCTTCCCTGGAGGTGTTCAAGGCCAGATTGGAGGAGGCCTTGAGTGAGCTGTACTAGTGGGAGGTGTCCCTGCCTATGACAGGGGGTTGGAAGTAGATGATCCTTGAGGTCCCTTCCAACCTTACCATTCTATGATTTTGATTCTATGATTCTTATCTTCTCTCCTCTGTATATTCACTCTGCATCCTTTAAAAGTGCATTTCCTAGTGATTTCCTGTAGTCACGAAACTGTCAGCCAGTAGTAGTCACTGAAGTATGCATTTCTCGTTATGCTCTCTTTCTTCTAAGTGTAAACTCTTTGGTGCAAGACCTGTATTAAGGATTTGCCACAAACTGTCTGTTGTACAGGTCAGTGTATGTGTCTGATACTCTAAAAATTAAAAAAACTAATGGATGACTGGCACAAACAGGAGGAAGAAAGTGTAGATTGATGCATGGTACATGAAATATCACCATATATAGTTAGAGATGCCTGGTCAGTCTATTAGAATAGTGTCTAAATCTCATGGCAAACATTATAGATTACTTGGTGCATTTCTCTGTATGAAAGGGATAGGATTGGAGAAGAGGAAGGAACAAAACTTTTTTCTTTCTTTCTTTCTTTCTTTCTCCTTCTGCAGTACTCCATAGATGCTTGGCTGAGATGGGCTAATATTAAAATGAAAGCACATTGTCACACTCTTCCCACACCTCTGAGCAACAGACTGAACTATACATAAGAGACAGTACTCCCTAACATCTGACTGAAGCACATTGGCTTTTACTGTGCCAAGAGGAGGATGGAAATGGTATCAACACCTTGCTTTAAAAATGCTGTGAGCAAAGAATTTTGGGAAAAAAAAAAAAGAACAGAAGGCAGTGGCTTGTATTTTGAACTCAAATTGTGATTTACACTGACAATTTCAGTGAAAAGCAATTAATTTTTAATTTTCTTTCTATTTTGTTTTAATTTCAGATCTTTCCACCTTTTGACTCTCCACCTTTTAGCTCTCCCTTAAGCTATAAACCACCTCAATCATAATAAACCAACAGCAGCTGTAATTTTCTTGTAGGCAACACTGTTTGTTTTTCCTTTCCTTCCTTCCTTCCTTCCTTCCTTCCTCCTTTCCTTCCTCCCTTCCTTCCTTCCTTCGTTTGTTCATTCGTTCATTCCTTCCTTCCATCCTTCCTTCTTTCCTTCCTTCCTTCCTTCCTTCC
>VWZE01016048.1:25769-38850 GCA_013396675.1 Eubucco bourcierii
AAAAAGCTTTACTTTCTGTAGGGAATACCAGCAAAGCAGCAAATATTGCCATGGCAACAAGCCTCTCAATCTATCAGACTCCTGCAGTATCTAATACATAATCTGCAAGGCGGAGACTAGTGTTGAAAAATGAACATGACATACAGTCACTTCAGGATTTAATATCCCTTCCCCATGACCTTAATGATCTCACCTTATTTGGGGTAATTATTCAATTTCTGATAGAAACTGCTGTTTTATTTTGCTTTACCGAGGAAACTGGTGTGTGATCTGCCTTCATTAAAATGCAACTTCTGACTTTTTCCCCACAAACATGCCACAAAATGGGAGTTTCTATAGTAACACACAATGCAGACTTAATTTGAAATTATAATCTCTTGATAAAGATGAGATTTCCCCAGCCCCCTTCTCAGTGTATTTTCTTTTTTATTAAAAAAAATAAAATCGAGTTTTTCACAGTGGTGTGCCTCTCTTCTGTTCCAAAGAAAGTTTGAAATAGGAGTCTTAAAATTAAAAACTATAACTTGATAGCACTACTAACGTTAAGAATACGCATTCTAAGCAACTGTTTTCCTTGTACATCGCAGATTTTTTATTATTTATTTGGTTTTTGACCTCTTCTTATAAAATTATAACTATTTTTTTTTGACAACTGTTTAATGACATGGAAAAGGGCTAACTTCATTTAAGACAACAAGACTTGTAAGGGTTGCTGATAAAAGTCTTAATCAAGTTTAATGACAGGCCTTGGACTCTAACCCTGCTTTTCTAAGATGTATACTATTACAGAGTCTGTTTCCAGCTCATTCAATGTGGGAACTTTAAAGAAATCTAATCCACTGACCAATTTCATTAGCATTTAAGAGGCATTTTCAGGCCTTCTGCTGTTGAGTGGGAAGACGCAGATCTGCAAGATCTTTTGTCAAGGACTTGGAAGCGGAGATGGAAGGGAGGGAAAAGAAAAGAATCTGATTACAGATGGAGTGTCCAAAATAGGAGCATGCAGGAGTGAAGTATTTCATAGAAAACTGGACTTTACTAGTAAGGCAGGAGTCAGCCGAGTGCTCTGAAACAGTGGGCTTTCTGGGCAACAAACAGATACCTACCGCAAATGGTCCACATGTGAATGATGTGACAAAGCAATGCTTACTAAGTCACTTCCACAGAATGAAGTCCACTGTTAATCCCTCACAGAATCACATAAACATTCTGGTCGGGAAAGATCCTCAGGATCACCAAGTCCAACCAATACCCCTACTCTACAAGGTTCACCCATAATCATATCCACAAGCACCACATCCAAATGACTTTTAAATACTTTCAGGGTTGGTGGTTCAACCACCTCCCTGGGCAGCCCATTCCAATGCCTAACCCCTCTTTCCATGAAATTTTTTTTCCTAATGTTCAGTCTAACTCTACCCAGTCGCAGCTGGAGGCCATTCCCTCTTCTTCTATCACTATTTACCTGTGACAAGAGACCAACATCAACCTCTCCACAACATCCTTTCAAGTAGCTATAGACAATGATGGGGTCTCCTCTCAGCCTCCTCTTTTTCAAACTAAAGAGCCCCAGCTCCCTCAACTCACTCCTCATAAGATTTATTCTCCAAAACACCAGCAGTGTTTATCCACAGCTTCAAGTCAACTCTCTCACCTCCAGGAGGCTTACTTTTGGACTTATCCTTTCAGAGTGTGAAAGTGTTCATAGAGATCACTGCTCCTTTTTTCTTGTGAATCTGCATCTCAGCAAGAGGGACTCTAACTTACAGATCCCTGACTGTTCTTCATGGGTCTTAGCATAAAGCTCTACAGATGTTTCTCAACAGTGAACATCTGAGTTATGCCAACACCTTGAAAGAAGATTTGCTGTCTGTCCACCTATTTGCCAAGAGGTTTCTGTGTGTTTCAAATCTAACGTAAAAGAAAGGGTAAACTGTACTGATTTGAAGAAACGTACTTTAAACCAGTACATTTCAAACCCATTTGAAAGGTGGCAATCTAAAATGTTGCCCTTACACCTGCAAAGAAACAGACAAACTCCTTTGAAAGGTGGCAATTTAAAATATTTGCCTTACATGCGCACAGAAACAGCCTTTAGGAATTCTCTAAAGTCAGTCAATCGCATGGTGAAACCCAGAGCAGAAGAACCTCTCGGAGCAGGTGTGTAGAGTGAACTAAGACAAGACTGGTTTTAAAAAAGCAGATCACATGCTCAAGAAATGGCAACACAACTGTGCTGGTTTGAGGTTAACTGGAATATTTTAATAGAGAAAATTACACTACAGGCTGTGAAAGGAAAACATCCTGATGCCTACTTCACTCATAGGGTTGCTGAAAAAGTGTTTTGAGAAAAATAACCAAAATATAGATAAGTGAGTCTCTGTCTGTCTCTTGCTGGGAGAGCAGCTTGGGCTGTCTAGCAGCTTCTGGTGCTGGCTCCTCTTTGTTGATTAATCTTCACTAACCACTTTCCTTCAAACCTCCCTGGCCGATCCTCCTAATTTACCTTGTGCTTAAGGCAAACCTTAGGGTAAGGTACAGGGGTGGGGAGAAGGTGGAATGGTGGTTGGGAGGCCCTCCTGGGGTCTTTGATTTCTGGGAGGGAAGTTGTGTTTCTGTATTACTTTTAACTTGTATATTTCTGTAACTGTTCCTGTACATAGTGTATATATCTGCTTGTACATTGTGCTGAGCTGTAAATAGAGCTTCAGTCCTTAACTTCCAGCTGGCTGAGTTCTAGTCTGGGTCATTTTACAAATTGTGGAGCCGCAGGGAACTCCCAAACCATCACAACAACAATATTTAAGACCTTGACATTGGCAGTCTTTCATAGAATCATAGAATCATAGAATGGTAAGGTTGGAAGGGACCTCAAGGATCATCTAGTTCCAACCTCCTGCCATAGGCAGGGACATCTCCCACTAGCACAGGTCACTCAAGGCCTCATCCACTCTGGCCTTCAACACCTCCAGGGAGGGAACAGCCACAACCTCCCTGGGCAACCTGTTCCAGTGCCTCACCACCCTCACTGGAAAGAACTTCCTCCTAACATCCAGTTTAAATCTCCCCTCTGCCAGTTTAAACCCATTGCCCCTTGTCCTGTCATTGCAAGACCTTGTCAATAGTCCCTCCCCAGCCTTCCTGTAGGCCTCCTTCAGATACTGGAAGGCTACTCTAAGGTCTCCTCGAAGCCTTCTCTTCTCCAGGAAGAACTGTTCTCCATTGTTTGAACTGTTCTTCTTGACTAGGAGTCAGTGAGGTCATATCCTTAATGCAGGAGTCTGCACACTTAAAGTTATTGGCATAAAGAAATAACTTAAATGAGTCCATGAGTCTCCTTTCTTTTCATGTTAACTTGATGGGTACCTTATAAAATTAGGGAGGCAGAAAACCAGTAGTTTTTGTGTTCATTTTAATGGATTTTATATTATGCTTTTCATGAATTCACTTTTAAACACTGCAGCCCAGCACATATGATTGAATGGATGCTAAAAATACACAGCATTCACCCACAAATTAGTACAACAGCATGAGTTACTTGTGCCTTAAATAGTAATACTCCCCTAAATAATAATGTTATCATCAAAAAGACATTCAACCACATGCAAGACCAATATGCTGTAGGAAATAAACTGACTTAGCAGGAGGTCTGTAGATGGTTCTTTTCTGCTTTGTTACCAAAAAAAAAAAAAAAAAAAAAAAAAAAAAAGAAAAGAGGAAATTATCCTTTACCTATAGTTAAAATAACTATTCAAACAATGCTAGGAAACAGAGTAGAACAAGATATTTAAACTGCCTCCCAAAGCTGTCAAGTGAAAGTATAGGTTTTCTCCACAAAAATGTGCCACTTTTAAGGACATGCAATCTTGCAATTTGTTGTCCTTTTGATTTGCAGCTAGGTTAGCAAATGCCTCGTGACACGTGATGTGATTCCATTGTGTAAGCTCCTAGGAGCAACAGAGGAAACCTGCAATGTAGAGATAGCAGGCTCAGCTTGACAATGATAAATATGTCAGATGATGACAGTCATTCTGTGAATTTGGTTCTTGTGAATGAACAAAAATGGTAATTTAAAGTGTCGTGAATTGGAAGCGTAATTATCTCTGTATCAGTCATTCACAATCAGTTGTGGGAGAATAGAGCCTGATACTGTTCCATGCATAGCTGCCTGATACTGTTCCATGTATGAAGACATATGGGTACAGATTTGGAGTCAAGCAGAAGCATCAGAGCTCACCTCCTTGATAAAATGGTCAAATAAATTTCACCTGATGACTGAGCCCAATTGCTTAAAACTTGACTAACTTGATGGAGATGAGACAGAAAGCCTTATCTATTGCAGATTCTGTCTCCAGTCTCTGGCCACCCTGCTCTTAGTTCCCATACTGACTGTGTGAAGAGGAATCCATCTGAGGAAGCACAAAGCTCAGTGGAAGCCTTTGTAACACTGGCCAGTGATTCTTCTCAGCCTCAGAAGTGTCATGGGTTTTCTGTCTCTTTGCAAGCTTCTGCCATGCCTTTGGGAGTTTAATTGTGTCTCTAAGGTCTTGGGACGAAACTAGAATTGTTTTCTAGCCTTGTTTAGAACCATAGAATGCTTCAGGTTGAAAGGGACTTCTACAGGTCATCTTGTCCATCCTCTCCACAGCGAGCAGGGACATCTTTAATTAGATCAGCTTGCATAGAGTCCTGTCCAACCTGACCATGAATGGATGAAGGGATGGGACTTCTATTACCTTACAGTTCTTACTACTGCTCAGACCTACACAGGTGGCCCATAATGACACCAGATTAAAAGGATACCTGACCTTTAAACTATAGGAAAATGGTGAAGGTTATCTTATGACTGTTGAGTGAGTGATAACCCTAACACGGGGCTGGTAATGGTAATAGGTAGAGCTCATAGGTTATGATCACAGAAATAAAAAGCAGTTTCTCAAGCAGACTGGTACAAAATCAAACCATCAACAGAGTACTTTTTGCCTCATCTTTACTGGTTAGTAGATCACTTTTTCTTGGTTTCCTCCTAGTGGATCATCTGCTTCTAACTCCTTGTATTTTAATGTCTGAATTACTAAACTGGTTTTAGCCCAATAGCCCATATCTGCAAAGATTCTATCAAAGTCTGTATCTGCTCTATAACACCTTGTGATGAAATGCTTTATAGACTGCATGCTCTATCAAAAGAGTTTCCTCAGATCTGATAGTATCAAGATTTTCTGACATTTGTCTTTTGCCTTCTCTCCACCAGTTGGTGCTGTTTGGAAGGGTAAAGCTTTAGAAACTAATCTTTGTAAGATACTATTGTATCAGTTAGGCTGAAATTACCTTTGTCTGTCCTGATTTTATGTTGGACAGAAAGTCAGGCTTGCACTTCAATTTTGATATCCAGTTGAAGACTTCCAGATGAAAGGGTATACACTAATGCAAGAACTATGTTTCTTGAAGGAACTTTGCTGCTGCTACTTTGGGTGTTTGAATATGAGCCAGCAGCATGCTCACATGACCAAGAATGACAATGGCATCCTGGTTTGCATCATGAATGGTGTGGCCAGCAGGTCTAGGGATCTGATTGTTCCCCTCACTCAGCGCTGGTAAGTTACACCTTGAATACTGTGTTCAGTTTTGGGCTCCTCACTTCAAGAAGGACATTGAGGTGCTGGAGCGTGTCCAGTGAAGAGCAGCTTGGCTTGAAGTCTAGATGGACTCCCCTTAGGGGTCAGTAGTGGGACCTGTAATGTTTAATATTTTTATCAACAACACAGACAATGGATGACACCAAGCTGAGTGGTGCTGTCCATATGCCGGAGGGAGGCGGGAGGTCATCCAGAGAGACCTGGACAAGCTGGAGAGGTGGGACCAGGTGAACCTCATGAGGTTCAACAAGAGCAAGTGCAGGGTTCTGCACCTGGGAAAGGACAATCCTCATTATCAGTACAGACTGGAGGTAGAGGTGATAGAAAGCAGCCCTGTGGAAAAGGACTTCGGAGTGCTGATGGATGAGAAATTGGACATGAGCAGACACTGTCCTGGGCTGCATCAAAAAATGTGTTGCCAGCAGATCAAGTGAGGTCATTCTGCTGTTTTACTCTGCTATGGTGAGACCTCATCTGGAATACTGTGTCTGGGTCTGGAGCCCTCAACGTAGGAAGAGCACAGGGCCAATGGAGTGGGACAACAAGAGGGCCGTGAAAATGATTAGGGGGTTGGAGTATCTCTGCTACAAAGGCAGGTTGAGGTAGCTGGGGTTGCTCAAATTGGAGAAGATGAGGCTCCAGGGAGACCTAATAGCAGCCTTCCAGCACCTGAAGGGGGCCTACAAGAAGGATGGAGAGAGACAAAGACCTGTAGTGATAGGAGGAAGGCCAATGGTTTCAAACTAGAGAAGAGTAGAATTAGGTAGGATGTTAGGAACAGGTTCCTTACTGTGAGGGTGGTGGAACACTGGAACAGATTACCTGGAGAGGTGGCTGAGGCCTCATCCCTGGAGATATTCAAGGTGAGGCTGGACAGGGATCTAGGCAACCTGATCTGTTTGAGGATTTCCTTGCCTACTGCAGAAGGGGTTGGACTAGATGACTTTTGAAGGTTCCTTCCAACCCAGACCATTCTATGATTCTAAGCTGGTGAAGGGCCTTGGACACAAGTCTTATGAGGAAGAACTGAGGGAACTGGAGTTTAGTCTTCAGAAGAGGAGGCTGAGGGGAGACTTCATTCGTCTCTACAACTACCTCAAAGGAGGCTGGAGCAAGGTGAGGGTTGCTCTCTTCTCACATGCAACAAGTGACAGGACAAGAGGAAATGGCCTCAAGTTGTTACAGGAGGGGATATTAGAAAAAAATCCAGGCTGGATATTAGGAAAAAATTCTTCATAGAAAGCATTATCAAGCATTGGAATGAGCTGCCCAGGGAAGTGTTGGAATCTCCATCCCTGGAGGCATCTAAAAGACTAGTGGATGTGGTGCTTAGGGATGTGATTTTGTGGTAGTAGCTTAGCAATAGTGGTGGGATTGTGAGCCCTAGGTGAGCTGTTGACTTCATGATCTCAGAGGTCTCTTCCAGTCTCAACAGTTCTATGGTTCTGTTCTAAAAGAATCATAGAAACACTACATTTATTAAGCATTCCTTTTTAGTTGTCAACTAGGTGAGTAAGAGCTGCATGCTTGCTTTTGCTGCTACAGGTATTCTTTTTCTCTTGTGTAGCCTTTCTGTTTCCCATTATTTTGCTTATAGGGGTATGGATTAAAAAAATGTGCTTATGAAGTATGATGGTGACAAAGAGGAACGAATTCAGCTAAGAACCAGGACTGAAGGTCTTGGATTTTGAAGTGAGACAACAAGTCTAATTTTGCAGTTTAATTGCAAGGTGATTAGAGAGGGGCTCTGCACAGTGGCAATATTTGAAGAGGAAAGATAGGTAATTTATTTACAGGAGGGATAATAATAATAATAATAATAATAATAATAATAATAATAATAATAATAATAATAATAATAATAATAATAATAAAAAAACAATGGTCTCTTGTTATACAGCAGAATTTCATGCAGTACACAGTGCTAACAGTGAGGATCAGCAGATGCAGCCTGATGTGTCCTCCATTTCTTGCAGAGACATATGCCAGACATATACCTGGGCTGAAACAACAAAGGGAGCAATGCTGAAGGCCGAGATACGCTGATGTTGGGGTGCAGAGCAACCCTACTGCAGAATGGCTGTTACCCCTGTGTCTGAAAACAGTGCTGCACTAACTCAAAGGAGCACAGGTCTTACAGGTCTCTTCCCTCTTGTTGGTTTAGATTTTAATAGCACTTTTACTGTTGGCAATGATTCTCACTGGAGTCTTTTTGGTTTTCTCCTGCATGCAGCTCAAGATATTTTATGGTAGAAATAATAGCCGTAAATAAAGTTAAAAGAGCCTGAGCTACGAGTGGAGGCAATGGTTCTGAAGTAATACACTTTGAATTAAGGTGTTCTGTGCATAAAAGGGACTTCAATATGTAGTCATTATTTTCCTGTAATATGGTTAATAATGTTATCCCCTGTTATCCCCTGTCAAATGTTTGGAGAGCAATGGAGGCAGGCGGAAAATATAGGGAGAATATAGACTAGCTTTAGGGATTAATCTAATACCCGATTATAAGGCTTTTAAAAGACATCTGTCAACAATACCATGATAAGACCTTTCTCTCATTGTTTATATTGAATAGTGCAACTGGGCCCTTTTTTTTTCTGGTGAAATAAGTCTTTCCCTTTCACATCAAATAGCTTATCCTACCACGTTCCAGGGTATTTTCCATTCATTGATTCTGGATGCCTTTTCAACTCATTTTCAAAGTCTAAGGCTTTCAAAATCCAATACATTTATGATACTACCTGATTAACAGCTGTTCTTTGTGTATCTCAAATGCCTTTTTTTTTTTTAATTGTTTTCCCCATAACTGTTCACCATCATTCTTTGTTATTTATCATGCTATGCTTACTTCCTAGAACTAGAATGCATTATGGTCTCTTATCTGCTTGATAGCTCAATAAGCTTGATCCAGGCCAGAGAGTTTCCTACAGCTTTCAGAAATATTGATCCTGGGTTTTGTCATTAAATTCAACTCATCTGCTCACTGTGAAGACAATTGATTAGACATTTTTAATGACTTCTTCATCCTGAGTGAGTACGAATTTCCTGCTCTGCATAAAGTGTGGGCTTCTTTTTAAGTGCTACACACTGATCACTTCTCCATCTGAAATCCATTGTTGGTTAGCACCTTTGGAAGATTGAAGTACAAATATAGAACTCACCCTGAATTAGAAAAGCATTAGAATTCTGAAGTCAGGCCCCAAATAGCTGGAAATAGACAGTTAAGGTTGTAATGCCGACTGGCCCAGATGTGAATGTATACTTACTATTCAAAGTATGCTGAGAAAATGTCACAAGAAAGGCTTCAGCCACCTAACTGACATTTTTGGCAACTCGGCCCCATAACTAGGTCCTCAAATACTGGTACATAAAATCTGAAGTGACTTCTGCTTTCAGTATTGAATTTCTGTACGTGCTTAAACTGATTCTGGTCGTGTTCAGAAACACTGTGGATATATTTCCCCTCTATACCATGTTCAGAAACACTGTGGATATATTTCCCTTCTATACCATGTTCAGAAACACTGTGGATATATTTCTCCTCTATACCATGTTCAGAAACACTGTGGATATATTTCCCCTCTATACCATGTTCAGAAACACTGTGGATATATTTCTCCTCTATACCATGTTCAGAAACACTGTGGATATATTTCCCCTCTATACCATGTTCAGAAACACTGTGGATATATTTCCCCTTTATACCATGTTCAGAAACACTGTGGATATATTTTTCCTCTATACCATGTTCAGAAACACTGTGGATATATTTCTCCTCTATACCATGTTCAGAAACACTGTGGATATATTTCCCCTCTATACCATGTTCAGAAACACTGTGGATATATTTCCCCTTTATACCATGTTCAGAAACACTGTGGATATATTTCTCCTCTATGCCATGTTCAGAAACACTGTGGATATATTTCTCCTCTATACCATGTTCAGAAACACTGTGGATATATTTCTCCTCTATACCATGTTCAGAAACACTGTGGATATATTTCCCCTCTATACCATGTTCAGAAACACTGTGGATATATTTCCCCTCTATACCTATATGTATATCATATTAATCTCACAATTTTGCCCTAATGCTGATCAGAAGATGTTATTGGCATGTGAGTGTGGCTTGGGTTCTGTAGAAAGCAGTGGTTTGGTAAGTTGTGATCTAGTAGCTTTGTGCCCAGATCACTTAGATTTAGTATAGTAGATGAGAATTTGTTCTGGGAAGCATGTAAAAATGTTCACTGTGACAGTGACCATAGCAATGAAAAAGGAAGGTACTGAGAATTCTTAAATGATGTTAGACTGATTGTAGCCTCTGTTCTAAAAAAGGATGATGCTAAGCTAATAAAAATAAGGGAAGCATTCAAACACACAGCTATCATGGAAAATTACAAGCGCAACAGAATAAATCTTAAGTAACAGGAAATACTGTGTTTTAGTAAGAAGTGATACAACACAGCCTATATATAATCATTGTTATTAATTAGAAATCCAGACATTTTTACTCATAATTCAGGTCTTGGTTATCTCACATTCTGTATTTTGAGTTCAATTGTCAGAAAGATTTTTGCTTAGAATCATAGAATGGTAAGGTTGGAAGGGACCTCAAGGATCATCCAGTTCCAGCCCCCTGCCATAGGCAGGGACACCTCCCACTAGGACAGCTCACTCAAGGCCTCGTCCTACCTGGCCTTGAACCCCTCCAGGGAGGGAGCAGCCACAACCTCCCTGGGCAACCTGTGCCAGTGTCTCACCACCTTCACTGGAAAGAACTTCCTCCTAACATCCAGTCTAAATCTCCCCTCTGACAGTTTAAACCCATTGCCCCTTGTCCTGTCATTGCAGGACCTTGTCAATAATCCCTCCCCAGCCTTCCTGTAGGCCCCCTTCAGATACTGGAATGCCACTACAAGGTGTCCTCAAAGCCTTCTCTTCTCCAGGCTGCAGAGCCCCAACTCTCTCAAGCTGTCCTCAGAGCAGAGATGCTCCAGCCCTCTGATCATCTTTGTGGCNGCTGCCCACGCTTCTCTTGATGCAGCCTAGGACTCGGTTGGCTGTCTGGGCTGCATGTGCACACTGCAGGCTCATGTTGAGCTTTTCATCAGCCCAGACCCCCAGGTCCTTTTCCTCAGGGCAGCTCTCAGCCATTCACCACCCAGCCTGGATTTGTTCTTGGGATTGTGCCTACCCAGGTGCAGGACCTTACACTTGGCCTTGTTGAATGTCATGAGGTTGGCCTGGGCCCACCTCTGCAGCCTGTCCAGGTCCCTCTGGATGGTATCCCTGCTATATATGCTATATGTTTTTCTCACATGTCACAAAACAATTAATTCAGAATAACTAGAACTGTCCAAAAGAACTCCAGACCACTCTGGCACATTTAAATCTGAAAATGCTGTGACTTTCAAGTAACTCAAAGCAGAAACAGTTTTTTCTCTTTATAGAGTGTCTCTACAAGTATGAGAGAGCAACAGAGACACTTCAGATTCAGACACCGAAGACAAGAAAAATAAGTGTCCTAGAGTCTGCCTGCTCCTGGAATTCAGGTTAACTTGATTTACTTTTATTTTTTTACCCACCCTGATTAAAATATATGGCATCCATAGTTCAGAAGGTTTTATGTGGAGTCATCTAAGGTCTCAGTATTCATTATTTCACTGTCTTTGGAAATAAGTGTATAGACATTTGGAGTACATATCTTTTTAACAAATGAAGGAATATCTTTATTTTAAACCAAGTCTTCTGCCCCTGGCTGTCCTCATGCAGGTGTATCATGTGCCTTAACTGGGTGGCAGAACAAAACCATAACTGTTTACTGATGAGCCCCTGCTGCCAGAAAACATCTGAACTGGATGTCACTTCTCTGTTTAAATGCTTTAAGGCAGACAACCATGCCCATTTTCCATTCTAGCCTGTAGCAAGTTCACACTGTTCATGTCACACATTGATTATGCTGCAGACATCATATGGCACACTAGATCCATGCTGCTGGATAATTCACAGCCCAGACCACAGACCTTCTCATTAGCACAGGGAGAAGAGTTTGTACAAACCCATTTGTTACACCGGTGATCTGGAGAACAAAAAAGCTCATTAAGGATGAAAAAGAAGAGACACGCTCGTATCTACTTGGTCTTCAACAAAGACCACATCTGTGTCAGGGCTTTCAGAAGTATCAAAATCCTGAGGAGAGCTTTTCAGGTGCTCTCCAAGCTGGTGTGTTATAGAATCACAGAATCATAGAATGGTAAGGTTGGAAGGGACCTCAAGGATCATCTAGTTCCAACCCCCTGCATAGGCTATCTTGTTGGGAAAGAAGCAACCAGTTACCCCCTGTGATAAGGGGGTAACTTATAACAGTTACCACAGGTATCAGTTGAGTATTGTGATGTAAACAGCTTGCTTTCACCCAAGGCAACTCAGGAACATGCTGTACACTTTGGCTGGACAGTAGGAGGGGAAACTGGTGGAACTAAAGAGGAAATTCCTTTCAATGTCATAGCATTTGACCTTGAATGAACTTTTCCTAAGGTACTATCAAGGCATTCACTATATTTATCTACTTACTACAATGTCTTGTAATAATTCTCTTTCCACAAAGTATGGTGACTGATCCTGAGGACTGAAGAGTTTTGTACAGGAAGTTTCTCTGAATATCTCATTTTTTTATGTCAGTCAATTAAATCAGGTTGAACATTGCATACCCTCCTGCCTTGTTTAATATTTGCTCTTGTGCCTTGCTTGTTATGCTATAACTCTTTACAGGCAAGATGGTGGCATCATTGGTATTAAAAATAACAACCAGTGTATGGGAAGCATGAGACCAAGAGGCAGAAGAAAACAAAAACCATAGGGAGAATAATTTGGTTCCTAGTTTCATTTATATGCTCAGCTTTTAAGTATTTTGAGACTATTTGAGGTAAATTGCCCAACTTGGGCTATAAAGAAATTTCAAAATGCATATGGTTTTAAGGAATTATAAAAGAGTTCTTGGACAGCACCCCGAGGCTCAGTGTGGCTTTCTACTGATTTTGTACAAGTGTTATAAAACAATAACTTGGGGCAAAGGGTGGTCTTATGTGGGATGCATTCCTGCTTCTATATCAGTTCTAAGAGCTTATCTCAAATAATTTAGCATGTTTCTTTCTAATTCTCACTTGAACTGATGAACTGATGTTTTAACTGATGTTTTAACTGATGTTTTAACTGATGTTTCAAAATTATTTTGCCTATTTTTTTGTTTGTTTTTTTTTGTTTGTTTATTGTTTGTTTGTTTTTTGTTTGTTTGTTTTAATGATTTTCGGGGAAGGCTGTTGTCTCAATCAGAACACTTACAAGGCTCTGTTACAGCACTTCATACCTTTCCATCATCATAAAAGTCCTATAGGAAAACGGCAAAAATCCCTTCCCTTCCCCTTCCCTTCCCCTCTCCTTCC
>VWZE01016048.1:39679-52431 GCA_013396675.1 Eubucco bourcierii
GCTTCTCTTGATGCAGCCTAGGACTCGGTTGGCTGTCTGGGCTGCATGTGCACACTGCAGGCTCATGTTGAGCTTTTCATCAACCCAGACTCCAAGGTCCTTTTCCTCAGGGCTGCTCTCCAGCCATTCACCACCCAGCCTGGATTTGTGCTTGGGATTGTGCCTACCCAGGTGCAGGACCTTACACTTGGCCTTGTTGAATGTCATGAGGTTGGCCTGGGCCCACCTCTGCAGCCTGTCAGGTCCCTCTGGATGGATCCCTGCCCTCTAGCAAGTCAACTGTGCCACACAGCTTGGTGTCATCTGCAAACTTGCTGAGGGTGCACTCGATTCCTCTGTCCATGTCACTGACAAAATGTTAAACAGCACTGGTCCCAGCGTAGACCCCTGAGGGACACCACTTGTCACTGGTCTCCAGGTGGACATCGTGCCCTTGATCACCACTCTCTGGGTTCGACCATCCAGCCAATTCCTTATCCATCAGGGTGTTTTGATTGAGAGAAAAAGGTAGAGCACTGGAGGGAAGGTGCTTGATTTTTTGTGGAGTAGTTTGAATAGGAAAGAGATAAGCAGCACAGCTTTTGGGTGAAACTGAAGGTAAATAATAATTTTGTTATATTGGCACCATGTTCAAGCCATAGTTCAAGGGCTTTGAATCCTTCTAGTCTTCAAAGGCCTTTTTTAATTTTCTTTGTCCCAAGAAAAAAGCCTTTCAGTCCAAAGCACAGGGCAGTCTCATTGCTTCCTCATTCCATTTGCTTTCTTTTAAACTGCACAAGCTTTAAAATAAGTGCTGTATGATGTTCACTAGAAATTGTATTTGCAGCCTACAATGCAGTTTGTGATTAAAAATACTTTTAAGTGTCATGAAATAATCTAAAATTTTCATGAAAGGCTTGCATGAAATATGAACAAGTTCTCATACAAAGCAGCAGCAAATACTTTTAAGAAGCAAGTTATCTTAAACAAGATGAATAAAAGTAATTTGCAAGACAAATACAGATCCTAAAGGAATTGCACAGCTGATTTTTGAGGTCGTGTTCCTGATCAATTGTAAAGCCTTATGGAGGACTCTTCTCTAACTCTTCAAATCATGCTTACTTCCTCCTAGCACTCTGTGGAGAGATTCCTCCACCTTTTATTCAGAAAGATTGTGCAAAGTCCAGCAAGTACCTAACACATAGAACAGATACTACTTATCTGCTTCCTCCTTTGATAACAAGTTCTTCGTTCCATCCATCTCCCACTCATCCCCAAAGACAGAATACAGCTATCCAGTATCCAGTAATGCTAGAGAAGTGACAGGGTTGAAAAGTGTTTCTAAGAATAACACACATCCACAGAGATTAATGGAGCAAAAATACCATTCCTTATAGCAAAGAATTTCTCTACAGTCTAGTATCATTGTCCTTTTGTGTCTTGCTAAACTGTAATATTGACTTTTGTATTGTTACCACCTAGGCTTTGCTGTATTAGGGAGAAATTCTTTGTATTTGTGAATACTGGAGAAAGTATATGGACACAGAGCCTGTTGGGTAGGTCAGAAAATTGAAAATCATAGAATCATAGAATCATAGAATGGTAAGGTTGGAAGGGACCTCAAGGATCATCTAGTTCCAACCCCCTGTCATAGGCAGGGACACCTCCCACTAGTACAGCTCACTCAAGGCCTCATCCAACCTGGCCTTGAACACCTCCAGGGAGGGAGCATCCACGACTTCCCTGGGCAACCTGTTCCAGTGCCTCACCACCCTCACTGTAAAGAACTTCCTCCTAACATCCAGTCTAAATCTCCCCTCTGCCAGTTTAAGCCCNTGAAGAGCCCCAACTCTCTCAGCCTGTCCTCATAGGAGAGCTGCTTCAGCCCTCTGATCATCTTTGTGGCCCTCCTCTGGACCCGCTCCAACACTTCCATGCCATTATGAATCTCCCTTAGAAACTTAAACTTTTCCAAATCTCTTGAAATGCAGACAGTAGAAAAAAATAAAAAGTGGACAGAACAGCATTGGGATCACAACACCTCCATGAAAAGAACTCTATCAAGTACTTTAGTGAGTTTAACTACCCATCAGTTTGTTGCCATATATCTGATGGTATTGCCTGTAGTCTGTTACTGATTAGTTATGCTCTTTTCGTGGGGAGAGGAGCTCTCAGGTCAACTTCTGTGTTCTGTGTCAGTGCATAAAACTTTAGGAATAGGGTGTTTGCTATATGGATGTTCTGCTGCTTTGATTGTGCCTCACAGATCTGCAGCACCTCTTTGTGAGCTTCTAATGTTGAAATGATTTTGTGTAGCTAGTAGCAGTGACCCTGCTTTGCAACGGTGTATGTAAGGAGACACAGAGAATGATTTCAAAAGGAAGTAAAGCAAACTGTGAGAGCAAAAAGACAAGAAAATTCTGCCCTTGTACCAGCCCTGTATATAAATAGAAAAAAATAACTGGAAACAACTTTCTAATGTAAATGTCTGTGTTTCTGTCTTTCTATAGTCTTTGGTTAAGCAGAATAAAAGATTTCTTCCTTTAAAAGTCATTTTATTTAAGTTCTCATAGGCTTGTGAGGCTAGATAAGGTCTAGGAAAGAGGGTATTTTACCACAATTTCATCCTAAATTCTCTTCACATTTTGTCCAGAAATACATTATCCACCTGAGCCTTTCAGCTACAAGTGTAGTCTCAAGTTGCACAAAAGGAGGTTTAGATTGGACTTTAGAAAAAAGCTTCTTCAGCAAAATGGTTATCAAACACTGGAGCGAAGTCCTCAGGGAGGTGGTGGAGTCACTATCTCTGGAGGTGTTTAAAAGATGCATACACATGGTGCTAAGCAGCATGATTTAGCACCAGACTTGGTAGAGTTAGACAATGGCTTGACTTGATGATCTTCAGGGTCTTTTCTAACCAACATGATTCTATGATCTTAGGATTCTATAGGTACTACTACACTCTCCAGATCTCATATGGTGGAAGTACAAACCACCTCCTAGCAGTTACATTTTTAAAACAAAGCACATCTCCTAGAAACCAGTGAAATCAACAGAAAGAGTTCCACATATATCTCTGGGTGTAATTCCTGCTGGATGAATCTAACATAGATGACAATTAGAATCATAGAATCATAGAATGGTAAGGTTGGAAGGGACCTCAAGGGTCATCTAGTTTCAACTCCCTGCCATAGGCAGGGACACCTCCCACTAGTACAGCTCACTCAAGGCCTCGTCCTACCTGACCTTGAACACCTCCAGGGAGGGAACAGCCACAACCTCCCTGGGCAACCTGTGCCAGTGTCTCACCACCCTCACTGCAAAGAACTTCCTCCTAACATCCAGTCTAAACCTTCCCTCTGCCAGTTTAAACCCATTGCCCCTTGTCCTGTCATTGCAAGACCTTGTCTATAGTCCCTCCCCAGCCTTCCTGTAAGCCCTTTCAAATATTGGAGGGCTACTCTAAGGTCTCCTTGAAGCCTTCTCTTCTCCAGGCTGCAGAGCCCCAACTCTCTCAGCCTGTCCTCATAGCAGAGCTGCTCCAGCCCTCTGAGTATCTTTGTAGCTCTCCTCTGGACCCTCTCTAGCACTTCCATGTCCTTCCTGTGCTGAAGGCTCCAGAACTGCACACAGTACTCCAGGTGGGGTCTGACAAGAGCAGAGTAAAGTGGCAGAATCCCCTCCCTTGCCCTGCTGGTCACACTGCTCTTGCTGCAGCCCAGGACTCGGTTGGCTGTCTGTATTCTGTATTATCACACTGGATTCCATGTGGCCTTTTTTAAAGTCATGAAAGAACTCATGCACTGACCTAAACCAAGTAAATTAGGCACTCATTAAATCATTAAAGCCACAAGTAGTCACTTTTTTTTTCTTTAAGGAGTGGAATGATTTATGATGAAGTTAGGAGTGAGAACAGGGCTGAATGAGATCCCTGGATGCAAGCACTGTTTTCTAGGTTTGTGGCATTATGTAAGGGAGAGGAACAGATGGAAAAAGAAAGTGGTTGAACTTCCTATTTGTACTCACTCATTGACTCTGTCAATTTGGCCATCTCTGTTTCTCTTTTGGGCTTCTCCTGGGGGAACAGACAAGATAAAAAAACAAATACATACGTATATATATATATATAAAATATAAATACACTTGATTACAAGTGGCAATGTGAGGGAAGGACATTATATATTTCTATCTCATTTAGGGACTTTGCTTTATTCCTAAATAGACTGTACCTCTGGACACTCTTTTCTTGTAGTGATAAAAGAAAAATCAAGGAGTGCTGGTAAAGAGCCTTACAGACCAGATGAACATTTTTGAGGATGTCTGTAGTAAGCCATGAAATAGCAAACTTTGGGTTGGGGCTCTTCAGCCTGGAAAAGAGGAGGTTTCGATGGGACCTGATAGTAGCCTTCCAGTATCTGAAGGGGGCCTACAGGAAGGCTGGGGAAGGATTATTTACAAGGTCCTGCAATGACAGGACAAGGGGCAATGGGCTTAAACTGGCAGAGGGGAGATTTAGACTACATGTTAGGAGGAAGTTCTTTACAGTGAGGGTAGTGAGGCACTGGAACAGGTTGCCCAGGGAGGTCGTGGATGCTCCCTCCCTGGAGGTGTTCAGGGCCAGATTGGATGAGGCCTTGAGTGAGCTGTACTAGTGGGAGGTGTCCCTGCCTATGGCAGGGGGTTGGAACTAGATGATCCCTGAGGTCCCTTCCAACCTTACCATTCTATGATTCTATGATTCTATGAACTTTGTGGGAGGAAGTGTCTGCAGTGACTAGTTGGAGAAACCCTGTAAGAAAGACTGTGTTGGTGTGAATGGTGACCATTCAAGGTCACTGGGGAGGGTTGGAGCCACGGTGAAGAATGGGAAAATACCTACATTAATGAACTACAAGAAATAATTTTGATAGGCCTACCTCTTATTATGAATATGCATGCTCTTGTAACATGTGGTTTGTTGACAGCCTGGGATGTGCAGGCTTGACAGAGCGATCCTGCTGCACTCAGTGCTGTGATAAAACACACCTACTTCATAACTCTGCTTGAGTTTTGAGGTTCATTTCATAGAGTCATAGAATCATAGAATGGTAAGGTTGGAAGGGACCTCAAGGGTTATCCAGTTCCAACCCCCTGCCATAGGCAGGGACACCTCCCACTAGTACAGGTCACTCAAGGCAAGTCAGTAGTCACCAGACTGTATCAGCTATAAAGGGTGAAACCTGTATGCATTTCTTTGTGTGCATATCTAGTTGGAGCAACTGAAGTTGCTCAGCCGAAGTGATATTAGAGGAGGAAATCCTCTGTTTTGTGCTTTGTACTAAAATTTGCAAGTGCTTTAGGAGTTCCTGACAAAAAGATGTGAAAATGGCCATCCCCAAAAACCAGGTCTTCTGAAGAAAAGCAAGCAGCAGTTTGGAAGTAAATGCATTTCATATTGTTGTGGGTTTAGGACAAATTGTCTTACCGTAGAGATAAAAGTTCTTCAGGGACCACTAATCCTTTGAGGGACAGACAGGACATTGTAAGCTGTTATTCTATTGACAGACAGGACATTGTAAGCTGTTATTCTATTTTCCTTTCCTGCATGTGCCTGTATAAGGGGAGTCCACACCCAATTCTTGGGCTTTCTCCCTTCTCTCCACCATTATCTGTGCGGTTTGTGGGGAGGTTTGTGGCCTTGGCTGCCAAGCTAATTTCTTGGTATGCCCCTGAGCCTAGCAGTAGGGGGGTAGTGAGGCTTAGGTGTGGGGTGGGCATTGAGGCCGTGTAGGCTCGTCCTGTGTGTGGGGCAGTTCAGTCTACTCCTCTGCCTGCTGATACTGAGCTGGGGGGGAGGTTTTGGAAAGGTTTGGCCTGGTAGGCCCTTTGTATTTCTGTATATATTTGCAAATAGCATTCGTAGTTAGCCTCCAATTCCGTGTGAGTGTTTTTATGTACTCCTTTGGGGTAAACTACTTTCTGTCCTTTTGCTCTGGGCAGCTTGTGGCTCAAACTAGGACACATGAAAACTCGAATGAGTGCTTTGGTACTGTGTCTAATACTGAGATGAGGTGATTGAAGTACTGCTTTCTTTATTTCTTTGTCATGTAAAATTTTGACTTTTTTTTTTTNGTCAATCAAAAGCCTTTGCAAATGATGCCCCAAAGCATGCCTCAACCAGAACACTGGAGTCTGCATCCAGCCTCCTGATTTCAGAGTCAGAGCTTGAACTGAAAGAAGACATTCAGCTCTTCAAAGACCTTTAAACTCTAATTAGCTGTTTTTGAGAAGATGTAGTGAGACTGCTCTCACCTTTATGACCCCTGGAACTATAAAAGCATCTTTGGTGATAGAATTCCAGCCCTATGGGGAAGCTGAGCTAGGGTACTTGTCCTTTACTCCACAGCTACCTCTAAAATGCAAGCAGTCCAGATGTTCACTAGCTTTAGATACAGCTGACAAGTCCCTTTGGAAAAAAAACAAAACCAAACAAATAGAAAAGGGCTGAGTGTCATCACATTAATAATATGTTTGTGAACCTGGATCCACCACTGTCAAAGCTGCAAGAGATAGTCTTGTGGGTTATGGGTGTGCAGATATCAGGTCTTGATATAAGCAGCTTTTCCCCCCCAAAAATACCTCAACAGAGGAGAGAATTTCCTCCAAAATCTGACTTTAACGGGCAGCAACCCTAAACTGATGCCCCCTGTACTCTATTTTGGCTCTGTGATGAAGTACAGGTTTCTGGGCAGAGTGGCCTGCAGTAGCTACTGAAATGGCAGGAGATGGGATTCAGCATGGCAGTAACTCACTTTGGCTGAGTCTGTACCAACAAACAGCACAGGTGCAAGCCACAGGCTAAGAACAGTGTGAGAATGGTCCCTGCTGGGTGCTATTTGACAGTACAGACATACTTTCCCAATGCTGCTTTTGTAAGAGCTATCCCTAGTGCCTTATTTAAAAGCTTGGGATCATCTCATGATTTGAGAGGAAGTGAAGTTTGTTCATCTCTGTCTTATCCCAATCTAGGTTTCCACCTAGTGAAAAAAAATCTCAAAGAAGTATTTACCACACCAGATACACTACTACTTGGACTTCAGAGAGTTAGACTTCTGCTAAGAAAAAGCTCATCTTTTGTAGTAACAGGAAACACTGGAATGCATGAAACGTGGATTTGCTTCACAAACAGATGTGTATCCTTTAGAACATTACATATTAAGAGAAAGGTTTAAGCTTATGTCCTGAATGTGGTGAGGTTAATGCCCTAAGCCATGATGATAATGTAGCACTCAGCACCAGATTCATGCATGACTATGAAAGAAAAAAAAAAAAGAAGGGAGAAGAAAGAAAGAGCACAAGAGTGCCAGTTTAGAAAAAAAAAAAGGACCTATATGGTGATATCTTGCATGGTATTAATCATCAAAGGCAAGCACAGCCCTGTGAAAAACCATCAGTAATTTGTGTCCATGTTGCTTTATAATGTGACCTCAAAACACCTTCTTCCACTAGAGAACTTAGAGCCTATCAGGAATGAGCAGTTGGGGAAGATCAATGTTGAGCCCTGAATACGGAAGGCTGGATTTATTAGACTAATAACATGCTGTGATTTTAAATATTAATACTTTGCTCTTGCATATTATTAAATACATTTTACTAATGATGAAGTCTATCATAAGAACATAGGAGACTAGAATGTCATTTCCTTTTGAAGTATTAAATATATAAGGAGAGGGTTAAGAGATTTTGAGTTTGTTCTGAAGAAACTGGTCAAGACAAGCACTAATAAAATGTACTTTTTCTCCAGTAATGGCCTCACTACCAGGTGAGCACAGAAACATTTATGCGTCAAGAGATTTCATAGGTTCACTGCAGCAGTTGAAGACAGCAGGTGAAAGAAGAAAGATAAGGTTCTCAGACTTGTGATACTGTCATCTGTGTGCATTTGCCTATCAAGAGAGACAACATGAAGCGGTAGACAAGATTAAACTGATTGTTATACTTGAAAAAATTGAGAGTTTAATTCACTTTTCCTAAGAGAAACGACCAGGACTACTGAAATTCTGATCTTCTCCCTTTAGAAGATAAAGATACACTCGTGTGAGTGCAGTTTCTCATAGAATCATAGAATGGTAAGGTTGGAAGGGACCTCAAGGATCATCGAATTCCAACCCCCTGCCATAGGCAGGGACACCTCCCACTAGTACAGCTCACTCAAGGCCTCATCCAATCTGGCCTTGAACACCTCCAGGGAGGGAGCATCCACGACCTCCCTGGGTAACCTGTTCCAGTGTCTCACCACCCTCACTGTAAAGAACTTCCTCCTAACGTGTAGTCTAAATCTCCCCTCTGCCAGTTTAAACCCATTGCCCCTTGTCCTGTCGTTGCAAGACCTTGTAAATAATCCTTCCCCAGCCTTCCTGTAGGCCCCCTTCAGGTACGGGAATGCTACTACCAGGTCTCATTGAAGTTTTCTCTTTTAGAAGAAGTTTGGAGTTTTTTTGATGGCAGATAAAGAAGAATTTCTATCCTTTCTGAAACACTGAGTTATACCAGATTAACTTGGGGGGAAAAAAAAAAAAGAAATATATATTTGGTCCTGAACTGACTTTATCAGGTATGATTTTGAATACAGACTGACAGCAGAGTAAGAGTTACCTTCTTTTTCAAAACAAACAACAAACACAAACAAACAAAAACCCCTAAGGTCTCCTTGAAGCCTTCTCTTCTCCAGGTTGCAGAGCCCCAACTCTCTCAGCCTGTCCTCATAGCAGAGCTGCTGCAGCCCTCTGATTATCTTTGTGGCACTCCTCTGGACCATCTCCAACATTTCCATGTCCTTTCTGTGCTGAGGGCTCCAGAACTGTACACAGTACTCCAGATGAGGTCTGATGAGAGCACAGTAAAGGCGCAGAGTCCCCACCCTTGCCCTGCTGCCCACACTGCTCTTGATGCAGCCCAGAAGTTGGTTGGCTGTCTGGGCTGCTGGCAAGACAACCAGATGATCAGGCCCAAACAGTATGGGTTCATGAAGGGCAGGTTCTGCTTGATGAACCTGATCTCTCTGCACAGCAAGGTGACTCAGGGAATGAGGGAAAGGCTGTTGATGTTGTCTACCAAGCTTTAGAACAACCTGTGACACCATCTTCCACAGCATTCCTACTAGAGAAATTGGCTGCACATGGCTTCGATGGGTTGCATGGCCAGGTCCGAAGGGTGGTACTGATTGGAGTGGCCAATCACAAGCGTTGTTTTCCAGGGCTCAGTTACTGGGGTTGGTTTTCTGGATAAGGGAACTGAGTGTATTCTCAGTAAGTTTATAGATGATGCTAAGCTTGGCAGGAGTGTTGATCTACTTGAAGGTAGGAAGGCCTGTGGAAGTTTGGCCCTGGGTGGAGGCTACATGCCCACCAACGCTGTTCTATCACACACCTTCTTAGATGGACAGGGGAGAGGGAAAATATAACAAGAGGCCCATGGGCCAAGATAGAAGCAAAAGTTAAAGCAAAGACTGTGTGTGGAAGCAAGACTAAACAAAGATGTTGTTCTCTACTTTCCATTAATGATGTTTGGCTGCTTCCTGGGAAGCAGGGCTTCGATATGCATAGTGATTGCTCTAGAGGACAAATGTCATTAACAAATGTCCCCCACACTTCCTTCTTTCACTTAGCTTTTATATCTGAACAGATGTCATATGGTACCAAATACCCCTTTGGTCAGTTTGGGTCAACTGGCCCAGATGTGTCCCCTCCCAAGATCTTTACCACCCCTCAGCCTAATGTTGGGGCAGGAAATGTTGGAAAAGCAGAGCCTTGGTGCTTGGCTTAGCAGTAGCCAAAACACTGGTGTGTTATCAACACTCACCTAAATGACTGCTGGGATCTGAGGGGATCTGATCAACATTTACAGCTAAATTACAAATACAAATAAGAGTGGCTGTCAGGAAGATGGGTGTAGGCTCTCTTCACTGGTGTCCAGCAACAGGATGGGGAGCAGCAGGTACAAACTGGAACACAGGAAATTCTGCCTCAACATGAGGAAATTCTTTACTGTGAGGGTAATGGATCACCTGGAACAGGCTGTCCAGAAAGGTTGTGGAGTCTCCTTCTGTGGAGACTTGCAAAACCAGCCTGGATGCATTCCTGTGTTGTCTGCCCTAGATGAACTTGCTTTGGCAGAGATGTTGGACTAGACTATCTCCAGAGGTCTCTTCCAACCCCTACAATTCTGTGATTCCATGGTTGTGTAATTTTTCTGATAGAAGGACCTGGGTACATCCTGTAACGTCCTCTTCAGTATCTGTTAGCTTCAACTGGCACAAACTGATGCGATCATTACCTTTGTTTTGTTTGTTTATTGCACAACTCCTCTTGTGTTTTGGCCAGTTCACAAGCGCAGAGTGCACTGTCATGCTAGGAATCTATGGAAGTGATCTACAGCTTTGGTTAAAATGTCTGATAGTATTTCATTAATCCTGTGCTGTCTGAGCTATGGGTTAGAACTCAAACCATTCTAAGCATTACACATGCTTTTTGTGAAGCTTTGTTACATTCAAAAGTAATTCAGTGGTTAAGTCTCTAGTAATTTCGTTGATATATCCCCTAAGGCAATAGCTATTCAATCAATAATTGCAAATTCAAGCAACCACCTTTTCTGAAATTTTAGCTTAGAGTAATCTATTTTGGGGTATCTTACTTTTCAAATTGCATGGAAATGCTGTTATGGTTGAAGCACTATCAAATGAGAATAAGAGAATTTAATTTTATATGCTGCCTTTCAATACGCATGACACCCTCAAACGTTTTACAGTAATGAATTAGATACTGGTTGTTAGACAATGGTATGTAGGCAAATGCAATACTCATTACATGTTATTCATTTTAGCAAGAGCCTACACTCAGCTCTCAAAAGCATAGCTTATTTTAGATGGAGAGGGATTGTTGGAAGGAGTTGGATCTCTTCCTTTTGAATATAACACCACAGGAACTCTAATTTCTAACTGGACGAACATCCAATAAAGGAAAAAAATAATAGCTCATCTTTAGGGCTTTTAACAATGAATTGCACTGTGTTGTCTGCATATTCAATATTAATAAAATTCAAACTGTATGTAAGACCTGCCTGGATTTAGGGGAGTTGTTTTTTATGCCTTTCTGTCCCAAAACTATAAAAAAACCACACAGTGTGTATATACTGTTTACTTTTATTAATCTGTCTTGCCCATAGCAAGAAAGGTGATTGGTTCAAATCATCTCTTTTGTCTTGCCTTCTAGAATCAACTTTTGGGGGTAAGGACTGTGATACTGTGAGACCTTATAGTAGCCTTCCAGTATCTGAAGGGGGCCTACAGGAAGGCTGAGGAGGGACTATTTACAAGGTCTTTTAATGACAGGATGAGGGGTAATGGGTTTAAACTGGCAGAGGGGAGATTTAGACTGGATGTTAGGAGGAAGTTCTTTACAGTGAAGGTGGGGAGGAACTGGCACAGGTTGCCCAGGGAGGTTGTGGCTGTTCCCTCCTTGGAGGTGTTCAAGGTCAGGTAGGACGAGGCCTTGAGTGAGCTGTACTAGTGGGAGGTGTCCCTGCCTATGGCAGGGCTTTGGAACTAGATGATCCTTGAGGTCCCTTCCAACCTTAACATTCTATGATTCTATGGCATCTATATTTGTGCAGGACCCAGCACAGTGTGCTCTCAAGCAAACTGAGTTCCTCCTCAGCTTTAAAGGTGAGAATACTAGCAAGCAATTTGCATTTCCTTGCAGTGATCCCCTAGTTTGAATGGTTAAGAATACATTTTAAAGATGATCCTGTGCTTGGCACAAGAGGTAATGTCAATTTGCATCAGTCTGAATGAGCTAAAAATACAATATTTGAAAAGATGAAGTGAGAGAAGTTCACAGAGGCTGTACCTTAGCTGGGTTCACTAGAGTTATGGAGCAGTAGGGGGTGAGTATGGCTCATTAATGTATCCAGATATCATAAAGCACTCCCAGTAGCTCTGATATAAGATGCCTTACATGAAGGAAATTTACATTAAGAGCAGAAGGGACTGAATTTATTTCTCTGGGTTCTAGAATATAATTTTAACGTTTCTCATAGTTTTTAGTTAACTTACTCATCATTCACACTTGGTCTGTGAAATATGCATGGAAAAATCTCTGTTTTTTTCCAGGCAGAAAACCAAGTAGCAATTCTAGAAAAGCTTATCAACTCCCCTTAGACTCAAGATACAAAGTTCACAGAGTGGTGTATTAAAACCACTGCAAATACATTGTCATTCTGTTACTAGGATGAACAATATTGGCATACTAAATAGTGGAGATGTTGTGTGGTGTTTCTGAGTGGAGGAAACCTTTCTAGGAACAGAGGCAGCATAAATAAATGTGACTGACTGGTGTTGAGTATGCATGTACTTTTAAAAAATGTACTTACATCTACCAGAATACACACACAGAGAGAATGGTTTGAAATAAGATAATCTGAGAGTTTGCAGGAAAGAGAATGTTCATGCATGAAATGAACAAACAAGTAAGGTCTAAGCTGTAGTAAGTCTCATAAATATCCTTAACCACTTCACATTTTTAAAACTATTAAAATTGACTGTAGAGAACATAGAATCATAGATTCATAGAATGGTAAGGTTGGAAGGGAACTCAAGGATCATCTAGTTCCAACCCCCTGCCATAAACAGGGACACCTCCCACTAGTACAGGTCACTCAAGGTCTCCTCCAACCTGGCCTTGAACCCCTCCAGAGAGCAACCAGCCACAACCTCCCCGGGCAACCTGTGCCAGTGT
>VWZE01016048.1:52485-97325 GCA_013396675.1 Eubucco bourcierii
CCCTCTGATCATCTTCGTGGCCCTACTCTGGACACTCTCCAACACTTCCATATCCTTCCTGTGCTGGGGGCTCCAAAACTGCACACAACACTACAGATGGGGTCTGATGAGAGCAGAGTAAAGGGGCAGAATCCCCTCCCTTGCCCTGCTGGCCACACTGCTCTTGCTGCAGCCCAGGACTCGGTTGCTGTTTGGGCTGCATGTGCACACTGCAACACACATGAATATAAAAAATATTTTAAAATCCTATCTTTGTCAGCAAACTTCAGAACTACAGGCACTGAAAGTGCCCTTAATTTATTGTGGTAACTCTGCCAGAAGATGCACATTATTTTACAAACAATTCTGTTCTACAATTTTTATGCTGTTAAATACAGGTTGCTTCTCCTGTCAGCTCTCAAAGTGTGAAGCATTAATATGAAATGGTCATTAAAGAACTAATGGGAGCATTACATAGTGATAGGGTAATGGAATATTTTGAGTACCTATAAGATCAAAGTTAAGTAAGTTGTGGTGTTATTGCATGATTAAAGGCAGGTATATTTCCTTTGTTTCTTTGCTCTAGATAGTGCAGTATATCAGCTTAACTTTCATCTCCCATTACAAAGATCCTATGGAAAATCTGAACATTTATTTCATAACCTCAGATCCCCGTTAAAATTCACTTCTAAGGCAATGAGTTACGTTGACTAAACACCAGGAGAACTCCTATTTCTGTACTTTGACAATCAGAGAATTATATGCACTGCTTGCTTTTGAGATGCTCATCTTGGCTGTTCTAACTACAGGTTAAGGTAATTGCAATGAAGATTTAAGTCTTATTTCTAGCTTAAGTTGTGGAACTAAGGAAGTTTAAGTATATGTTGAAAATTGAGAAGAATATCCTGGCAATAAAATGATGTAGTAATGTTATACTAAAAAGACAGGAAAGCTTTTTACTTAGGGCTGTTAAAATTGCATAGGACAAACCAGCATAAATTACATCTCAGCAAATGATCTTCGAGACAGAGTGGATAGTCTTACACATGCACTGTCATCTAAATCTTCAGACTGTAGGTAGAGTGGCTGTGTACAATTAATACATGGTGAAAAAGCTTTAGAATTAGTGTAGATATTTTAACCTATTCAAAGATCTTTGGACCAAACTCTTCAGAAACTACTATTTTCCTTTTTTTTTTTTTTGAGAGTATAATTCATTAAAATGTTTTAAACTGTAATAGAAGGTGTGAAAGGTATATTGAGATAATAGCAGCCCCTTATTTTAAAAACTATATAGAAATACAAGAGAGATTCAATATAGGAAAGAGACTTAAAAATGCTTATCCACTCTTTTCAGCTGTTAATAGTAATCATGTTTAGGTTTTCATGATGTCATTAAGAGAATCATGCATCAAGAAAATTGTGCATCATGAATCAAGAGAATCCTGCATCAAGAGCAGTGTGGGCAGCAGGGCAAGGGAGGGGATTCTGCCCCTTTACTCTGTTTTTGTCAAACCCCACCTGGAGTACTGTGTGTAGTTCTGGAGCCCTCAGCACAGGAAGGACATGGAAGTATTGGAGGGGGTCCAAAGGAGGCCATGAAGATGCTCAGACAGCTGGAGCAGCTCTCCTGTGAGGACAGGCTGAGAGAGTTGGGGCTCTGCAGCCTGGAGAAGAGAAGGCTTTGAGGAAACCTTAGAGAAGCCTTCCAGTATCTGAAGGGAGCCTACAGGAAGGCTGGGGAGGGACTATTTACAAGGCCTTGTAATACCAGGACAAGGGGCAATGGGTTTAAACTGTCAGAGGGAAGGTTTAGACTGGATGTTAGGAGGAAGTTCTTTGCAGTGAGGGTGGTGAGACACTGGAACAGGTTGCCTAGGGAGGTTGTGGCTGGTTGCTCTCTGGAGGGGTTCAAGGCCAGGTTGGAGGAGACCTTGAGTGACCTGTACTAGTGGGAGGTGTCCCTGCCTATGGCAGGGGGTTGGAACTAGATGATCCTTGAGATCCCTTCCAACCTTACCATTCTACGAATCTATGATTACTTCTGTGTCCTCCAAAGCAAAAAATCTCAGTATGCCATTTGTAGTCTTGTAACGTTAGACTCCATATTTCAATAAGAATCATTTAAAGACTATTTATAGACTGGGGATTTCGCATGAAAAACAATGTATAATGATTCCTTATCTATAAATCATTGTTAAGCTATTTAAGAGAATAATGATGTAATAAAGTATGCTTTGTTTATTACTTGTCTTGTTGCATTGTAAAAATAAGGCAAAACTGAACAGAACAGAGCAACCATTTCAGAACTGAACCTATTTCCTCTGGTACCTTGTGAGACTGCAATGACAAAGACAACTAAGGAAACTGCCATTTGTCTTTGCTTTCTGTTATGATTATTTTCATTCAACGAAAGTTCTGAAACAAGAGCTGTCTTGAGTGTCAGATTTGTCTCTGATTGAATAATATCAAAGTATCTCACACGGTTTCCAGTTTTAGCAGCCTTTTGTTGTTAAATCTATTTTAAAAAAATCTTCAAAAGCAGCTACACTGGAAAAGAACAAGTGACATGTCAGATGATGTAAAAATGCTAATAATGAAAAGATCTCTCTCTCCTACTGAAAAATACCTGAAAATACCTCCCATTTACTACTCCCTGAGAGGAACTCAAAGTTTTGATTGCTTATGCTGATATTCAGTCTGGCTTATAGAATCATAGAATCATATAATGGTAAGGTTGGAAGGGACCTCAAGGATCATCTAGTTCCAACCTCCTGCCATAGGCAGGGACACCTCCCACTAGTACAGGTCACTCAAGGCCTCCTCCAATCTGGCCTTGAACACCTCCAGGGAGAGAGCAGCCACAACCTCCCTAGGCAACCCGTTTCAGGGCCTCACCATGCTCACTATAAAGAACTTCCTCCTAACATCCAGTCTGTATCTTCCCTCTACCACTTTAAACCCATTGCCCCTAGTCCTGTCATTACAAGTCCTTGTAAATAATGCCTTCCCAGCCTTCCTGTAGGCCCCCTTCAGATACTAGAAGGCTACTATAAGGTCCCCTCGAAGCCATCTCTTCTCCAGGTTGCAGAGTCCCAACTCTCTCAGCCTCTCCTCATAGCAGAGCTGCTCCAGCCCTCTGAGTATCTTGGTGGCCTCCTTTGGACCTGCTCCAACACTTCCATGTCCTTCCTGTGCTGAGGGTTCCAGAACTGCACACAGTACTCCAGGTGGGGTCTGACAAGAGCAGAGTAAAGAAGCAGAATCCCCTCCCTTGCCCTGCTGCCCACACTGCTCTTGATGCAGTCCAGGACTCAGTTGGTTGTCTGGGCTGCACGCGCACACTGCACTACTTACACAATCCTTTTTCAGAAACTGCAAAAACATAAAAAAAAGATAAATGCTAGAGTAAACCAGCCTTTTTAAGTTGAAGAAATGAGATGTCATTCTGGAGTTTGTGTCTTCCACACATAAATAAATCGTAAGCTGAAAGTGTAGGACTTTCCAATTGATTACTTTGTTACCAGTAACAATTGCACCTTAGGGTCAAACTTCACGTTTCCCCAAATTCATGAAATTACAGTCCAAGCTTGATAGTGTTTCAGAGCTATTGAATAATAGGAGTTTTAGCAGAAACAGTCAAAACAGGGACTTTCAGACATACCACCTGTGTTTAATGTCACCTAAGCTGAGCCCACTAAAAATTTGTGTATACAACCTAAGTTATTTCAATTCCCTGGAGCATCAACAGAAGGAAAATAGTTCCGTCAGAGTTAGGTAGTTGTCTCAAGTGAGGAAAGGCTGAAAGAGCTGGGTCTCTCTAACTTGGAGAAGAGGAGATTGAAGGATGACCTCATTAATGTCTATAAATATGTGGGTGACCTCATTAATGCTTATAAATATTGAAAGGGCAAGCATCAGAAGGATGTGATAGGACAAGAGGCAACAGGCACAAGCTGAAACATAGGAGGTTCTATACGAATATAAGGAAAAGTTTTTTCACTGTGAACAGAAACAGAACAGTGGAACAGGCTGTCCAGAGTGGTTGTGGTGTCTCTAACTCTGGAGACTTTCAAAACCTGCATGGATGTGTTCCTGTGTCACCTACTCTAGGCGATCCTTCTCTGGCAGAGGAATTGGACTAGAAGATCCTTTCAGGTCCCTTCCAACCACATTGTGTGATTCTGTGATGCTGTGAAGAGGATGAATTACAAGTGCAAGTGCTCAACTCACTAGAAATACAGCTGACACCACTAGATCAAGCTAAGTATTTACTTGCTTTATGGTTAAAGACAGTGTATATGAAGCCTCTCTCTGAATTGGCTAGCATCTTTCTGCTGTGTCAAAGGCTTGCTCTTACCCTTCGCCTCCTATTCTTTTCATGCCCACAATTTCTTCCTGTTTCCTCTCATCTTATCCAGTCCATGACCCTTCCTAAAATGCTTTCCCTTCTCTTTTCTCTCCACCTAACTTTGTAACTAACCTTCTTTCTCCCTCCTTCACACTCTCCCACTGTTCCTAAAAGAACGTTTGTGAAACTAGCATGCTGTTTGTTGCTGTCACACCATGTACACCTCCTCTCTACCCCTAAAACCCACACATGCTATCTGTCTTACCCAAATAGGCTGTACATCTTTGAGGTAGGGACTGTCTACTGCTCAAACTGTGCAGGTTCAATCACAGCATCACCTCAAGTCCTTAGACTCTATGGAGATATTTTAATAATGGGTACAATACATTGGAGAATAACAAAACCCGGGACAGCTTCTCGGCAGGAGATCCTGGACAGAGACACACAGACCAATATCATCCAAGCAATGCCATGCCACTGCCACCTTATTGAATATGAACATGCATTTATATACCCTTCTAACAGACTGTTCAGGTCAGCCCATTACAAAAATAATTGGTCCAAAAAAATTAAGGGACAAACTGTTGCCCCAACCAGCCTGCCCAAATCGCCCAGTTACAAACTCTTGTGGAATTCTCTAACTGGTCTAATTCGTTAAGGCGAGCTGTGTAGGAACCAAAAAGTAGGTGCATTCCTACCTGTTCAGAATGTCCCTTGTTTTGCTTTTGAATCCAGGTTGTTTTTCTTTGATCTTCCTGTTTAGCTGTTTTTCTGCAGGCTGCTGTAGCCTGTGCCCTTGGCTGTTGTTTCTCATTCCTCTGGGGGCAGCCTGCCTCTGACATCCTTGGCCCTTTGTCATGTGGGTTGTGAAACTTCAGCTCAAAATCAACAGTTAGCACAACTTGGATTTTCTCATATATGCAGCTAATAAAGAATGTTTCCCTGCGTTGGAGTGACTCCTTGTCAGGGAGTGTAGTGCTAGGACAAGGAGTAATGCTTTCAAACGGAAAGAGGGTAGATTTAGATTAGATGTAAAGTGGAAATTCTTCACTGTGAGTGTGCTAAGACAGTGGAACAGGTTGCCTAGAGAAATTACAGAGGTCCACTCCCTGGAAGTGTTCAAGACCAGAATGAATGGGGCTTTGCACAACTAGATCTCGTGGAAGCTGTCCTGCCCCAGATAGGGGTGTTGGTACTAGATGACCTTGAAAGTCCCTTCCATCCAAACCATTCTCTGACTCTACTAGACTGCATTATACATGATCATAAAATACAGAGAAGTATGGAATGTTCATTAATAAAAAAAAAATTGGTGACAATCACTGCACTATTGCTTTCACTATTCTCTTGGTACTTAGACCAAGATGATGGAGTACTGTGTGCAGTTCTGGAACCCTCAGCAGGAAGGACATGGAAGCATTGGAACAGGTCCAGAGGAGGGCCACAAAGATGATCAGAGGGCTGGAGCAGCTCTCCTACGAGGACAGGCTGAGAGAGTTGGGGGTCTGCAGCCTGGAGAAGAGAAGGCACCTGATAGTAGCCTTCCAGTATCTGAAGGGGGCCTACAAGAAGGCTGAGGAGAGATTATTGACAAGGTCTTGCAACGACAGGACAAGGGGCAATGGGTTTAAACTGGCAGAGGGGAGATTTAGACTGGATGTTAGGAGGAAGTTCTTTCCAGTGAGGGTGGTGAGGCACTGGAACAGGTTGCCCAGGGAGATTGTGGATGTTCCCTCCCTGGAGGTGTTCAAGGCCAGATTGAACAGGCCTTGAGTGAGCTGTACTAGTGGGAGGTGTCCCTGCCTATGGGAGGGGGTTGGAACTAGATGATCCTTGAGGTCCCTTCCAACCTTACCATTCTATGATTCTATGATTCTATGGAGGTTTCTGACTGCCCTAGGAGCCTTATACTTATTCTTGGCTGATGCTAGAGACAGCATTCATGTTTATTGTGTGATACTAAAACCAAAGGGTGTTTTCTGGAAAAGAATGCCAACTTGGAACACTGAAATGCTGCCTAGGGATCCCCAAGAAGCCTCTGAAAGAACAGTAACTGTCAACAAGTAAATTAGCCTGCAAGAACCTTGCCTTAAATTATCTGTGCTGCTAGTTCTTGAGTTAGCTTTTTACCTAGACATGCTTTGCAATGTGCAATTTAGACAACTATAATGTGTCTTGGGGATTTAAATAAATTTTAATTGGAATATTTGGCCAAACACTCTGTAAATCAGACTAAAAGTTTACAAGTCAGACACACCAAATCTGTGTGTTCCTCAGCTAGTACAACTGATTGCACTTTATATATGATGCACTTTATACACAGTGCCATATAATGGAAAGGTTTTAAAATGTTAAACAAGATTGAGTTCTTTCTGAGTTTAACCACCCCTTAAGTAATATATATCTGATGGTAGTGTCAAAAGGTCAGTTCATGGAGCTAGCCATTTCTATTGCTTTTAATCTAATTAAGCATTAACAGTAATAAAATATTAATAGCTATTAGGTTCTCAAGGGGAAAAATGTGTTCTAATAGAAATGAGATGGGATAAGGCAATTAATTAAATTACAAAGATATCAAACTATACTGATATTATCACCAGCAGATATATCTTCCAGGTTCCTGTACCCTGATGGCTCTAAGGAGGTTGTCTATCACTGTCACACATGATTGTTCTTTCCCGGGCCCTCTAAGCTCCTCTATTGTACTCCCTTCCCTCACTAGCACTTCAAACAAATCCCCACTTCTTTGACATTACAAAGCCCTACCTTTTCCTCCACCTTTTTCAATTGTTTGAAACACTTTTCCCTTTTCTCTGAAATGCCTCCATGCATAAAGTGGAAGCAGCAGCATGGTCGAGGTCAACCTCTAGAGCTGGCCATGAGCCTGTGGCCCATGCAAGGGCTGAAGGCTTCTGGTGTGGTTGAACATCTTGTGCAATGCTACAGAGAGAGCAAAGAACAAGAGTATGCTCAGGTTTGTCTTGCATGTGAATGAATGAGGTGCTCACCTTGCCCCAGAGCTGCATTAGCACAGTCAGCACTCAGAGGGGGCAATGCTAGGCAGCAAAGACTCACAAAACCATTAGAGCTTTATTGAGCACCAAGCACAAATTGATAATCATATGGGAAAATATCTTAGTTTCTGTCACCTTGAGTGCATTTACCTCTAACCTCAGGACAAGTTTTCTCAGTGCACTGGTTGCAGCATAGAGGCCTCCTCTCCACCACTGATCTCAGCTAATACAGCTACATGCCTACAGATAAGATAGGCTGGAAAGCTTCATCATGCTGTGAATATAGCTCATAATTTTGGCCATGGGATGCACTGATATGACTGTATTATCTCCACTCTAAGAGGTAGGACAGTGTCTGATAAGTTGGATATAGAATTTAAGTGCAGACAGACCCTCCTCTTGATGGAGCTCTGATGGATGTGGTCAGATCACAAGAAGGCTCAGTGTAGTATTAGGGCTTAAGGCTTTGACTTCCTGGATCTTCCATGGTATTCCAGAAGCCCAAAATTTGAGTGGCTACAGTAGTTTTCATTCTATTGGAGTGAAATCAATTATCATTTTCTTCTTCTGAGTATACAGTAGTAATAAGATATCTTCAGTTTTTTTGTCAGCCCTCTGAAATTAACCCTGAAGATGTAATTCCTCAGCTCAGAAGGATTTTCACTTTATTAAATTGATTGCTATGCAATTACTAATTTGATGGAAGCTGGTATGAATCATGGCTACAAAGGGTTTCATATCAAGTAAGTTAAAAGAACATGATGTTTACCATAGTGATTATAATAACAATTGGAAAATTTAAAACAGGGACTCCAAACACTTACATGAGGGGAAAATGACTTGTCTGGGCTTTACGAGATGGTGAGTAATTGTTTCTGCATCTGATGAGATAAATCAGGTTTATGGAACATCAACAGAATGACACAGATCTTCCCAGGTTACAACTGCTGGTCTGTTTAGCAGGTGGATCCCAAAATACTTTGGAGTCCACAGTGCCATTTCAGTGGACCAGCCCCTTTTGAAAGGCTTCATCCAATACTTTTGAGGATCTAGTTGAACCACACTTGCCTTTTCCATATCATTTCATACTTGCTCACAATCTATCCTTGTGAAAAATATAATTTGCCTTCAACTTTTCTAGCAACATTATCATTCAATTTTAATATGCTATTTGAATTTGTATTTCTGCCACTGAAGGAACTTGCTGATGTATGTGATTTCCAGGACCAACTGTTATTACTGTTGTGATTTTTTTTTCTTCATGAAAAATGAAAGAAAATAAAGTATTTTCCTTCTCACACTTCTCCATCTTCCTGATTTTTATGAAATTTGTTCTTTTAAAGCGTGGTGTTGCTTTTCTTTTGTCAACAGTCACAGTTTCTCTGTTGCTTTCTCCTCATTCTTACTTGGCAGATTTTCCCCTGCTATTATGATAAGTGTCCACATTTTCCAAGGTACCAAAAGTTTTCTGATCCCATTAAAGATGTGGGTGATTAATACCTTTGGAAATTAGGCCCTGAGTGTTTTAATAGAATCATTATCCCTGTATGTTGTCACAACAGCTAGACCCTTTCACTGATTCAGGTCCAAATGGAAAATCACATCCCAAATTACAATAAATGTGAGTACTTGCAATTATCATCACAGAAGGCACTTCAGTTTCCATGCTCATTTAGTCATGTTTTTCTCAGCTGAGCCTGCCAACAACAGTACTAATTAATGTTTTTTCTAATGTGGACATCTGCCCATTAGGAGCAACCAATTCTTTGCACATAGAGAAAGCTGTCAGGTGGTAATTACCTTTTGTTTTCTGTTTTTTAGGTCTCGAAAGGAGAAGTTTTTCTCAGGTTATCTGACAGGCATGACACCTCTGTCACCTTTGGATAATCTTTAATTTTCTACTTAGGAGGGGGTTCCTTTTGCTCTTGTGGTTTTTTGTTCTGTAACTTTGGTTGGTTGGTTTTCTTTTTTTTAATACGGGCTCCATTTGACCACATCCACAAGGTCATGCAATTTCCAAAATCTCTCATTTTGTGATTTTAAAAGATTTTTACATTCAAGGAGAAAGAAATTATTACCATATTACTAAACTGGCCTAGAAAATTACTTTGGCATGCCCAAACATGTAATTCACAGCAGTTAAGAACTAATCCGTTTACCACATCACAGCTCCACTTCTAGAAAATCTATAGAGAGTATTTAAATCCCAGCACTTTATAATTTTCTTATGCTTCCTTATTTGAAGCAAGAAAAAGTCACTGCAATTCTTTAGTGAATATAAACTCTCTTACTCCTTTGAGACTCCTGGGTTGTGTTCTTCAGCACAACTTTTATTCTTAAGATTTAAAAACCCTTTCTTCATCCTGCCTAGCACAATAAAGCACATTCTTTACAACAGAGGCTATGCACACTATCTCCACCAGTGACAGTCGGCATAGTTGATCTGAGTTGCAACTGAGAAACTGAGAAAAGGCACAAATCAGCTATCTATTCTCTGCCTCATCTCCCCTCTGACCTCTTTCTTGGTAGATGCTAAATATGGCACTTGTGTTCTGGTTATATATATGGAATGCATTATAATTTATATTTTTTATACAAATGCTCCCTCCCTGGAGGTTTTCAAGGCCAGTTTGGAGGAGGCCTTGAGTGAGCTGTACTAGTGGGAGGTGTCCCTGCCTATGGCAGGGGGTTGAAACTAGATGATCCATGAGGTCCCTTCCAACCTTACCATTCTATGATTCTATGATAATTTAAATCTGATCTTCTGGGTATTCTCTGAATCTGAAGGCCTTGTTACATACACAGGGTGTTGTATTTGAAATATACAGATTTTCATTCACTAATATTTCTTTCTTGTTGCTGTTGCTGCTGCTGCGATTTAGCTAAATCATAGAATGGTAAATTTGGAAGAGACCTCAAGAATCACCTAGTTCCAAAGCCCTGCCATAGGCAGGGACACCTCCCACTAGTACAGCTCACTCAAGGCTTCCTCCAACCTGGCATTGACCACCTCCAGGGAGGGAGCAGCCACAACCTCCCTGGGCAACCTGTTCCAGTGTCTCACCACCCTCACTGTAAAGAACTTCCTCCTAACATCCAGTTTAAATCTCCTCTTTTCCAGTTTACACCCATTACCCCTCATCCTGTCATTGCAAGACCTTGTCAATAGTCCCTCCCCAGCCTTCCTGTAGGCTCCCTTCAGATACTGGAAGGCTACTCTAAGATTTCCTGGAAGCCTTTTCCTCTCCAGGCTGCAGAGTCCAAATTCCCTCAGCCTCTCCTCATAGCAGAGCTACTCCACTCATCTGATCATCTTTGTGGCCTTCTCTGAACCTGCTCCAACAGTTCCATGTCCTTCCTGTGCTGGGGGTTTCAGAACTGCACACAGTACTGAACAGACAATGTTCAGTTTCCCAACTGGCTTTGTGAACATGTGCTTCTGAGTAATTTTATTTCATTGTTTCTCCAAAAACAATGGCAATTAGAGTGGTCTTTTCTGACAGTGATGATGGAAAATTTTAACTGATGACTTCTTTGCCCTTTCATGGAGATGTTACAGCAAAGACTGGCATTTGATATGACTACAAGAAAAACTCTTTATTCCTTTTGGAGGCACTGATGTTAATAACTTTATTCCAATTTTCATGATGTATCCATTTAATTAATTAATTGATCAATTAATTGAAGACATTGCAAATTAAAATATATTTACAAATGACCCCAGGGCTATCATCATTTAAAAAAACCCTTCTGGTTTCCTACTGACATCAGTCTGTTGTGACTATGATGTCTTTGTTCTTTGTTTTTTTTTTCCCCTCTGCTCTTCTGATGATATCTCAACAGTTTTGGAATCAATTTCAATCAGATTTATCAGAGTGGTTAAAGGTTTAAATCACATTAATTTATTGAAAATCTTTTTATAATTGGCAGTTGAGAAGGAGACATTTCTTGGACTGAACTTAGTGCTACTTGGTGGGGAGTTCACAGGTAGCTGTTCTTACCCACAGATGCTACAAAATATGCACCTTCAGGGTCTCAAAAGGTGAAGGCTTTGTGAGTTGTTAAGCAGCTTCCTTGAAGGTCTGTGAAAACTGTGATAGTCAACTGCTGGAGTACGACTTCAGCTCTAGAATAATGTCTTTGGTGTATTTGGTTAAGTTACAAGTCCCTGGGCATGGGATTAAAATTTTCATCAGGACACAGTTTCTATTTACATATCTTTTACAGAAATTTGCTTGCACAACTTTCTGTTGCTGTGCAGCACTTTGTGTTTCTCATTTTACTACAGCCCTCTGTCTTCTGAGACAAGTGTAAAGTTATAACCCCCACACTTTGAATGTGATAAGACTTGGAGAATAACTCATTGTGTAACTTTCCTGACTAGAACTGATTGTCTTTTCTTTTTTTCAACATTTCTTTTTAATGGATATCTCTTAGATTTTGCATCACCCATGAAAAATTAGTTTGATTTTTAATTTTATCCACATCTGAGTAAAGTTACTGAGTAGCAGAATAAAAGTATCAGTTTAATGCAAAACATGCATTAATTAATCCCTTTTAGAAATCAATTTAACACTGTGTTCTCCCTTCAGCAATAGCATAAGTTCCTTTGTTCCAGTACTTCCTGAGGTGACCTGCTGCTGTACAAAGTACACTTCGTGCTGTAGTATTTTTGGCTAAGCTGAAAATTATTAGTGGTCTAGAAACCCTGACAAAGTCTATTCATCTGCTTGTCAGCCTTCATCATGGATTAAGGTAGTAATACTGCAATTGCACACCTGTTTAAGTACATGGTTAAATGCCACTGAAATTGTTTTGTGATGGCAAACTGGGGAAGAACATGAGGACTTGTTTTGCTAGAATACTTCCATTAGGGATAGAAGTTCCTGAAATGGCAAGCATCCATGAAGTTATTAAGAGCAGGTGCACATGGATGAAAGAATGGATAAGAAGAGGTGAAGAGCAGACACTTGAGTGTTTTTCTCCCACCATGTGTCTATTAGTAGAGAAAGACCAATTGAGTTGATTCTGGATAAGAATTAATAATGTGTAGTTTAGTTTTTTACATCACACCTTGGACTTTTTCTCCTCATTGGGACAGCTCAAGACAGATTGTGTGATGGCAATCTTATGTGTGGTGTTTGAATATATAATAGGAATAGCATCCAGCAGCATGTGTATACATGGTGCAGAACAAAATGTTCTGTAAACCTTGACAGAAAAGCCTATGTCCTTGCCAGAAATACATACCCTTGAAAGACATAAAAAGCTGTTAATATGTGTACAGTCTATCAGGAGTGGAAATTGAAAGCAGGAGGTGAGACAGGGGAGATTTTATGGCCTTTATTGGCATTTATCACTTCCTTCAAATAGACTGTAACCCATGAATATACCCAGTCTCCTTTTAGGGGTACCCCAGATTGAATTGCAGAGCTACCTGCAGGGAATTTATTCATCCATCTGCCAGTCCTTGTGAGATAGTTAACTCCTTCGGGACTGCTCAGAAAGGTATTACTTTGGTTTAACGTTGTAAGCGGCACTGATCAGAAAAAGCACCTTCTATCACCTTCTATTTGTGGTCTTGTTTCACTGACCTTTCACTCCCTATCAGCCTGAGAAGTCAAATTATAAAAATAATTGACTTCTCTGGAGCACATCTGCAGACCAGAGGAAATTTCACCTTGGCAAGTGCTGACACTGAGAAATGAATGTGAGTAAATGTCCAGCCAGATCAGAAAGTACTTTATGGGACATATATAGTTATATAGTTTGGCATCTAAACTCCAGCACTTTTTTTGGTGTGTCTGTAAAACATAAAGACACACAGATTAAACTATTCTAAATGATAAAATATAACTACCATGGAATGGTTGTGTTGCTGCTCTTGTTAGTACTAGAAAGACTAATTCTTCAAAACAGGAGCTGTAATCTGTGCTGCAACTAGTACCAAGCATGTCAGACCCCACCTGGAGTACTGTGTGCAGTTCTGGAACCCTCAGCACAAGAAGGACATGGAAGTGTTGGAGCGGGTCCAGAGGAGGCCACAAAGATACTCAGAGGGTTGGAGCAGCTCTGCTATGAGGACAGGCTGAGGGAGTTGGGGCTCTGCAGCCTGGAGAAGAGAAGGCTTCCAGGAGACCTTAGAGCAGCCTTCCAGTATCTGAAGGGGGCCTACAGGAAGGCTGGGGAGGGACTATTGACAAGGTCTTGCAACGACAGGACAAGGGGCAATGGGTTTAAACTGTGAGAGAGGAGATTTAGACTGCATGTTAGGAGGAAGTTCTTTCCAGTGAGGATGGTGAGGCACTGGAACAGGTTGCCTGAGGAGGTTGTGGCTGCTCCCTCCGTGGAGGGGTTCAAGGTCAGATTGGATGAGGCCTTGAGTGAGCTGTACTAGTGGGAGGTGTCCCTGCCTATGGGAGGGGGTTGGAACTAGATGATCCTTGAGGTCCCTTCCAACCTTACCATTCTATGATTCTATGTCCTCTCACTGCTGAAAAATGGTTTTGAAATATATCTTGGGAGATTGTTAGGAGATTGTTGCATTGTATCTGCTATATATTTTGTTCTAATGGCTACACATACAGGAGGATCTCTATTGCTATCAGAAGACTTCTACATATTAGGGAAAAAATAGCCTCTGGAGCTGCTGTAAGAGGTATCATCTCTGTGACAACTTCAGGTATCTCAGGTGAGCTGAGGAATCATATTACACAACTGTGTTCTTGTTAAAGTGGATGTGTCTGTCCCAGGATATCTTGTTAGGATACCTCTATCAACAAATCGTTGTGTCTCTAACCAGCTTATAGACAACACAGTGCAAATATAGACAATAGAAATGGTGATGCAGTCTCAACGACTGTTGTATTATTTGCTATATATTAGCAAAACTGTATCCTGAATTGCTGTGTTTATCATTCTCTACAATTGTCCAACAGAGTGTTAGGTATTTTTATTGCTTGTTAAACACTATTGGGTTAAAACATTGATTTTGTTCAAGCTGGACAAAATAAAATTCAATAGTAGCAAATATCAGCAATATTTCCTACTAGGCAAAGATTTCAGAAGGAAAACAGACCTTTGAAATAGGCATTTTAGTTTCAGCCATAATTAAGCTCTTTAGGTTCTGAGCCAAATATCTGTATTGGTTAGAATAGAAATCAATCTTCTCCATTAGTGCCCTAAGGTGTTTAATTATGACTAAAAATAAAAGGACTGATTCAGATTATGGACAAATCATTCCATCCGGATAGAATAAGGACCTTCCCTTTTCCAAACTGTTGTTTGTTGATGAACCCTAGTCCAAAGACAATTGCACTGAGACCAGTATTCTAGCCCAAAAAAACTTGTATCACTCTTCTACTCAGAAAAAAAGGTAAAATAATGGTATGAAAGATGCTATTTTTTAAATTGTTTTGCATGCAGTCGGAAGCACAGTGCTGGAAGTCATCTCGAGAAGTTTGATTTTGCTTTGAACAAATAGATTGCACAAGCATCTGAAGAGAATCTGAAAAACTACCTATTTGCAGTTTTCTTACCTTTGATTTGGAGAGACCTCTTTTGTATATGAGACAGTCTTTTTTTTCATAACTCTTAGTGCTTTATGATTTTTTTTTTTAAATTTCTCTTGTCTTTGAAGGAAGGAAATTTCACATTGCTGTGTAGAAGAACTGTGTCTTTCTGTGGAACCAACACTTTAAAATGCAACTCCCTGAATCATTTCTTCCTAGCACCTTTTCTCTTCTTCTGTTGATATGTTTCTCTTTCTGACTCACCCCTGGAAGATAAGCTCAAGAAACAAGTTTGCACTGACCATGCTGAAGTTGATTTGATCTACCTAAACACAGGGGTTTGCAAATGTGTCTAAACCCATCGTTTTCAGAACAAGTCTAAAAAGAATTCTTATCACATACTTCTTTATAATGGAAGATATATGTATTTGTATATCTATGAACATGCCTGTCTATTGATCTATCTAGTCTAACAAATCTATCAAATCTATCTAATCTATATTCTATATAATCTATCTATCTATCTGCCTGTCTGTCTATTTATCTATCTATCTATCTGTCTGTCTATCTATCTATCTATCTATCCATCTATCCATCTCTCTGCTTGTGTGATATTAATGCTTACTTAACAATACCAAGGCCCAAACTGTATTGTCACCTCATACAGAACAATGGTATTACTGCCCTGGTGAGGCCACATTTGGAATACTGTGTCCAGTTTTGGGCTCCCTAATTCAAGAGAGCAAGGGATCTGCTGAAGTATGGGAATATCTCTCCTGTGAAGAAAGACTGAGAGAACTGGGACTTTTTAGTCTTGAGAACAGAGGGCTAAGAAGATCTTATTGATGTCTATAAATATCTGGGGGGTGGGTACCAAGATGAAGGTGGTAAGTCTCTTTTTGGTGCTGCCTGGTGACAGGACAAGGAATAATGAGTACAAGCTACAACACAGTAGGTTTGACTTCAGCACAAGGAGAGACTTCTTTATGGTGAGTGACGGAGTGCTGGAGCAGGCTGTCCAGAGAGGTTGTGAAGTCTCTTTCTCTGGAGACTTTCAAAACCCACCTGGGTGTGTTTCTGTGAAGCTTGCCCTAAGCATTCTAGGTTTGAACTAAAAATCTCTACTCCTTCCAATCCCTAATATTCTGTGATTCTGTGTGATTCATTCATTACTAGACAAGATTGGAATTCTGTTGGTGATAGCAAGGTATGACATCATGTTTAAGGGTGCTTTGTGTCCAAAGGCTTTAAGCCTGTAAGCATAAACCACTATTCCAAATGAGATTCACATTCTCCTTTGGTCAACTTTATGATGCATTACCTCTACACAGAAATTGCTTCTTGTCTGCCAAGAGGAAAAAAATCTCTTCATTTTTGTTCTATAGAGTTTTGCTCCTTTTAATTTTTTTTTTTTTAATTCTCTTTGGCTTTTCTTGATCTTGATTTTTTTCCCCCCATGTTTGCTTCTTTCTTTATCAAGAAAAAGCAATTGATTATCAAATCCCAGCCCCTAACATCTGTGAATTTGTGAGATGGGTATGCTTGAGGAGATGGAGATAAATCCATAGAATCACTGAATTACGGAATGGTTGAGGCTGGTTCAACCCCAAGCAGGGCCACTGAGAGCTCATTGCTCTGGACTGTGTTCAGGTGGCTTTTGAACATCACCCAAGAATGGAAGACTCCACAAGACTCCATGGGCAACCTATACCAGTTCTTAGTCACCCTTGCAGCATAAAAGTTTTTCCTGATGCTCAGACAATGTTCCCTGTGTTTCAGATTGTGTCCTGTCAATTGGGACTTCTGGCCCCATCCTCTTTGTACTTTCTCTTCAAGTATTACATATGTATTCATAAGATGCTCACCTGAGCCTTCCCTTCTCTAGGCTAGATCCAGCTCTCCTGTCGTTTCCTTACAGAACAGATACTTGAGTGCCCCAATCATCTCTCTGGCCCTTCACTGGGATGTCTTCGGTATGTCCACATCTCTGTTGTTCTTAGGAACCCAGAACTGGATAGATGTAGTCTAACAACTGCTGAGTTGAGGGAAATTCTTGCAGAGGAACTAATTTCTTCTCTTTCATCCATCAAGTGGCAGGACCAGAGGCAAGCTTGGCTCACCACAGCTTTCCCCAAGGTCTCTGTCTACCATCTTTGCTCACTTGCTCTTCTTAGATCAAGAGTAGCTTTACTTGAGTGCTCTGTTTTGGAGCACTAACCTTTGAACCTGTAGTGTTCCTGAGAAGCTTTGAGCCAGCTCTCACGCGGCACAGCATAATGCAGCCAGCCCTGACTGAAAGCAGACATTGGCTCATTCTGTTTTTAATGAAGTCGTATTTATACTCCACGCACTCAGATTTGATCCAAGGCCCATTGAAATCAGTGGGAGGCTTTCACTTATCTTCAATGGGCCCTTGATCAGGCCCTTAATTAGTTATACTTCCATTATTGCTCGGCAGGTGTCTGAAAGCAGAACCTTTTACACTCCTGCCTCTTTTTTCTTGAGAACACTCTTGTTACTGAAACATGATTTGATGAACCTTTCTAAGGTATGGTAAAAAAAGGCTTTGTTTTTCCCCTCCTCTTCATAGCTCCACAGAAATCTATAGCTCCTTTTGTTTTTCTTTTGTTTGTTCTCTCTCACAGTAAGCACACTAATTACCTGCTCATTCAGCTTTCTACTTTGTTACAGTAACCTTACAGTAAAGGATTGGCAATAAAAAAAGACTTAAGCTGAAAGTATTCTAAAACATAAAAACATATGAGTGATATCACAGTATCACCAAGGTTGGAAGAGACCTCAAAGATCATCAAGTCCAACCCATTCCCACAGACCTCAAGACCAGACCATGGCACCAAGTGCCACGCCCAAACCCGCCTTGAACACCTCCAGGGACGGTGACTCCCCCACCTTCCTGGGCAGCCCATTCCAGTAGTCAATGACTCTCTCAGTCAAGAACTTTCTCCTCACATCCAGCCTAAACTTCTCCTGGCACAGTTTGAGACTGTGTCCTCTTGTTCTGGTGCTGGTTGCCTGAGAGAAGAAGGTAACCTCCTCCTGGCCACAACCACCCTTCAGGTAGTTGTAGACAGCAAGAAGGTCTCCCCCGAGCCTCCTCTTCTCCAGGCTAAACAATCCCAGCTCCCTCAGCCTCTCTTCATAGGGCTGTGCTCGAGGCCTCTCCCCAGCCTCGTTACCCTTCTCTGGACACGCTCAAGCACCTCAATGTCCTTCTTAAATATAGGTTCTGGTATCTCAATTTGAGAAGTTGCATTGAGACTTATGAGCCTAAAATTTGTAGTGCGTTTATCTGTGAGTTTGGAGTGTAGCTCAGGATGGAAAACTCTAGCAGAGCACAAGCTGCATCACTGCAGTCCCACATAACTCTACAAAGTTAGCTCCACAAATAAGGATTAATTTTTTTTTTTTTAAAAAGTTTGGAAGTTTGGAAAGGTAGAGGTGAAGACATCCTAAACTGCACTGAAACTAACATTAGTAATTCCAGATATAGATGTAATAATAAATGGGCTGATGGGCTTCCTTTTTTTTTTTTCCTTTTTCTTTTTCTTTTCCCTTTTTTTTCTTTTTCTTTTTCTTTTTTCCTTCTTTTTCTTTTTCTTTTTTTTTCTTTTTTCTTTTTCTTTTTTTCTCTTTTTCTTCTTCTTTTTCTTTTTCTTTTTTCCTTATTTTTCTTTTTCTTTTTTTCTCTTTTTTTCTTTTTCTTTTTTTCTGTTTTTCTTTTTCTTTTTTCTCTTTTTCTTTTTCTTTCTCTTTTTCTTTTTTTCTCTTTTTCTTTTTCTTTTTTCTTTTTTTTCTCTTTTTCTTTTTCTTTTTCTTTTTCTTTTTCCTTTTCTTTTTCTTTTTCTTTTTCTTTTTCTTTTTCTTTTTCTTTTTCTTTTTTTTTTTCTTTTTCTTTTTCTTATCTTTTATTCCCAAAGGGTCAGATTGTGTTTTCTCAGATGAGATGGGGAACATCCTGGATGGTATGTGGGGAAAACGTATATGGGAGGCTTGGCATCCTGCACTAATGCATTGTGTGATCAGGACTGCACTCACTTTGCCTCACTTCAGCCACCTGCAAGTTAAACATCTGCTTTTGTTGGTTATCCTGTCTGTCACCACAGACAAATGGGAAGAAAAGGCATTGGTTTCTGCCCTCCTTAAGAGGACACAGGGAATTGTCCTCTGGAGGTCTCTGTCTTCTCAAATTGATCAGAGAGGGTAACCAGGCAACAGGCTGAATCTGGAGGTTGAAATTCTTGGTAAGGCAATTCCTTCTCTCTTTCATTTGGTGTAGCAAATGGGCTCCAAGACTGCAAAGCACATAGTCTTCTCAGTTCTGTTTGACATAGACTTACTCACACAGAAAGTACAGTTGAATATGGGCAAGTGTGTTGCAGGCTGTCTGGGGTGAACATAAGGACAAAAGCAGAGGTAACAGACACCTTTGTCAATAAAATGTAAAGCTGTCATCTCAATGCCCAGAAAATTTCCAGTTTCTCTGTGGCGTTATCAATTCCAAAAGGTTTGCATGCAATGACTAGGAGCATATTTCACTCAGAAGGAAAATCACCTCACACACCAAATACATATGCATCATGGTATCGAGGCGTAACCCATGAAGGCAGAGAGAAATCCATCTGGCCTGCCATTTATGGGCACTGAATTTTTACTGTCACTTTTAAAAATGTTATGTTAACACCCACCTCCAGGCTAAGTCTTTGCCTATGCAGTTCTGCTCTAAAAAACATTCCCTTTCTCAGCTGGAGAACCTGCTCCTGTTTTCCCCACCTCTCCAGCTATCCTTTCATGTTGTTGCTGCAGAACAAGACACTGGAAATGGTTGCATAATATAGAATCATAGAATCATAGAATGGTAAGGTTGGAAGGGACCTCAAGGATCATCTAGTTCCAATCCCCTGCCATAGGCAGGGACACCTCCCACTAGTACAGGTTACTCAAGGTCTCATCCAACCTGGCCTTGAACACCTCCAGGGAGGGAGCAGCCACAACCTCCCTGGGCAACCTGTGCCAGTGCCTCACAGCCCTCACTGTAAAGAACTTCCTCCTAATATCCAGTCTAAATATGTATGTAAATAATATGTATGTATATGTCTTTGGGGAAGGTGACAAGAGGCAGCTGCTGCCTTTGTAGGATGTGCAAGTGCTTTGAAAAGACTTCTGTGACCCTGTCTGAGTGACCAATACTTGAAATTAAAATCTGAAGTAAAACTTACATCAAAAAGTATCTTCTGAAAATTGCATGCAATCTGCCTAGCAGACATACTTTTTTTGTGTGTGACATTGAATAAGTTTGCAAAGCTCAGACTTATCTGGCTCTTCATCTGCCACCATTCTTGTCAGTTGCTTTCACTATGACTCCATATTATTTGCTTCCCATAAATAATACACTGCTCTTTTTTAGCTGACAAAGGACAGTAGTTCTTCCTTCTATTTGTTTGATAACATCACTGAGCAATCTTAAATGGGAAGAAACAATGTTTCCTGTCTTGCTAAGCCTTCACAATTTGCAGGCTAGCCCACTGCAGTAAATTCTACTGTGTAAAACTGCTGTACCTGAAAACCAGAGGTCTACCTGCACTGTTATGCTGTAAGTTGCAGTTTGAACTGTGGTGATTGTTTGTTATTAGAGTGTATGAGCAGACATTCAAGACTCAAGGACAAAAGACAGGCTGGAAGTGTTTCACAGAATCAGAGAAACACTCAGGATCACCAAGTCCAACTGATAACTCCACTCTGCAAGGTTCACCCCTAAACCATATCCCCAAGCATCACATCCAAACGACTTTTAAATGTATCCAGGGTTGGTGACTCAGCCACCTCCCTGGACAGTTCATTCCAATGCCTGACCACTCTTTCAGTGAAAAAAAATTTCCTAACATCCTATTTTGTCCTAAAATCCTAATATCTAACCTAGGTCTAGACCTACCAAACAGTTGCCTCCAACTGACACGAAACTTTCCATGTTGTCAATAGACTTGAAGAGAACAATGTCCTCATCTTTGAGGGATATGGTTCTTTCGTCTTCAAATATACAAAGTCAGATATTATTTGTTGCATAAGATGAGATGCTACAGAAACTGAGCTCTAACTGAGAAAGCTAATCAGGTCATACTCTAATATCAGTACTCAAACTGAAGAATCTTAATTGGAAACATGATGGGGCCTGGCATCTTCTACCTATCCATTATAATGCACATTCAGTGATGGAGTTCAACATCCTACAAGTACAAAATATCCTTTCTAAAAGCAGGGAAAAAAAAAATCTTAGTCATCAATTAGATTTAGTAAATTTGCTTTAGCTCAGTTAGATTCCTGAAAAGGTGACTCAAAGGTGCATTGCTTGGTTTTCAATTGAAGAGACAGGAAGATATGTACAAGAAAACATGGTGGCAGCATTCCTTTCCCTAAAATTTACTGTAATTGCTCCAAGGAGTGAGAAATCAATCAGAGCAGTGAAATTCTGCATCTTGCAGCGTCTTGTGTTGGAGGAATCCTGTAAAGTTTCAAGTCATTAAGGTTATTAGACTGGATGTTAGGAGGAAGTTCTTTACAGTGAGGGTGGTGAGGCACTGGAACAGGTTGCCCAGGGAGGTTGTGGATGCTCCCTTCCTGGATGTCTTCAAGGCCAGATTGGATGAGGCCTTGAGTAACCTGTACTAGTGGGAGATGTCCCTGCCTATAGCAGGGGGTTGGAACTAGATGATCCTTGAGGTCCCTTCCAACCTTACCATTCTATGATTCTATGATTCTATTTTTTCTCTGTTTTATCTCTGTATCACATTATTACCCTTTCTTCTGGATGCACACAGGTGATGGATTAATTTATCTTTATGAAGAATGCATGTTAGAACTGCAACATAACCACTGTCAAGGCCAGACACACATGTAGGTTAATTTCCTTTAAAGAAGTGCTAGGTGGATGTCCTGTGCCATTGCTAGTATCTGAACTGCTATTCTCAGGACATGCTTGATCATCTTTGCATATCTGTTCTGTTCTATTACCTCTTCATGTAGGTAGAAAATACATATATGTAGTGAGCAACAAGAAATGTGACTGTTGCAAATTCATGTACAGCCAAACTACTGAATTAGCTGTCCCTTTGAATTTACACACCCTAGTCCATGTGGGCACAAACAGACATACTATCTGCACATAGTTCAATTTGCATTTTCATTTTACTACTGGTAGCAGTTTTAATGTACTCTTTTTTTTTTTTTTTTTCTTTTTTTTTTTTTTTTTTTTTCCTCTCTTCTCTCCTTATTGATTCCTGAATTATCTTAAAGCAAGTGAAAAAGAAAGACAAAACATGGAGGAAGAATGTGAGGAAAATTCTTTCCTGCAGACAACAATGTACATTTCTGATGCATGCTGTATATTTTATTCTTAAGTGGGGTACCTCCAGCATACTTGCAAGAAACATTATGCTGACAGAACCAGCAGAGAATGTAAGACTGATTCACAGTGAAAATTGGTGAGGAAAATTTGCTATTTACAGTCAAATAAAGTCCTCCACAGACTCCTGACTGCACAACCCTCAATAAAGAAAACCAATTAATAACAGCTGCTTGTAAATTTGCAGTGTTGAAGGAGAGGCGTGGAACTCTGTGTATAATGGAACTGAGAAGCTTTCCTCATATTCAGAACTGACAAAAATAGCAGATACTTAAATATTTCATCCTGGCTTATTGTGAGCTGGCATTTACAGTACTTACTAATAACTGAATGCATTGTGGATTAACAAAGCTTTGGTGTAGCCTACCTGAAGGTAGATACAGCTAGTTAGCAAATGCTGGAGGGGAATTGAGATTGTTACAAAGGGCTTGTGTCTGGATGTGGACTATCACTACTATAGGTTAAAAGAAGTACTATATTTTTTTTTTTAAACCCTGTTGTTTATGTGCTGCAAACCTTCACCATGTATTTCCCTTATGCAACTATTTGACAATTTAATTCCAATTCTGTAATTAATCATAATTTGGCTTTTACTATGGATACCTCTGATGCAGTGGAGACAGGTGTGCACAGTGAGAAATAACACTGGGAAGTTAAAGCCAGTCAAATACAAACAAAAAGGTTTAGTACTGTCTGCATTATAACCTGTGGGTCCAGCTGAAAGGTGTGACATGGATTCACCACTCCTTGACCTCTTATTGCAACACCTGGACATAGCCTGGAAAAATGTACTTTTGTCAAAGACAAGCTAATTGTCCAGGCCACAAAGATGATCAGAGGCCTGCAGCAGCTGTGCTCTGAGGAAAGGTAGAAGGAGTTGGGGCTGTTCAGCCTGGAGAAGAGAAGGCTTCGAGGACACCCTATAGTAGCCTTCCAATATCTAAAGGGGGCCTACAGGAAGGCTGGGGAGGTATTATTTACAAGGTCTTGTAATGACAGGATAAGGGGCAATGGGTTTAAACTGGCAGAGGGGAGATTTAGACTGGATGTTAGGAGGAAGTTCTTTCCAGTGAGGGTGGTGAGACACTGGCACAGGTTGCCCAGGGAGGTTGTGGCTGCTTCCTCCCTGGAGGTGCTCAAGGCCAGGTTGGAGGAGGCCTTCAGTGGGCTGTACTAGTGGGAGGTGTCCCTGGCTATGTCAGGGGGTTGGAACTAGATGATCCTTGAGGTCCCTTCCAACCTTACCATTCTATGATTCTATGATTCTATGTGGTTTACTATTTACAGGAGTAATAAGAAATGAACTTATGATGATTGTTACAATTAAAAACCTAATTTACAGGCTTGGTGACCTCCCAAAGAGAATTTTAGCCAAAGGCTTAACAGATCTGGGACTAAGACACTGGCTGCTATAAACACCTGGGATTTGACTGCATAAATTCACAGAAATATGGGACCTGTGTCATCAGATGTCCTAGCTGATCCTTGCCACCAAGAGTTAAGTATTTTTCTACAGGTCCACATTCAGCCCAGAATGGAGAGAGATTCTAAATAAATTACTTAAGTTGCCCTTGAATCACCTAATTATAATGAGAATGTTCTAAAATGTTTAAATGAAGTAATGCTTAAAGCAATGACAGCTCCTTCTTCATCAGAGAGTAGTTCCTCCTGTGTCTGTGGGTGACAAGTGCTCTCTAACAATCACCTCTTTTGTGTAGTAAAGATATATTTTTAAATTTCTATCTGTTGGAAGTCAGAATGCTTAGTTTGTTATTAAATTATCTGTTGGAATGATCTGCAGCTTCCAAGTGCCTGATATACTATAGTTAGTCATTTTAATTTTGGATTAAATTTGAATTCAAGTCCTGTGAAATCATGCAGTAATCTAAAACATATAGCCTGCAGAGCTTTGTCTATGATTCCCAAAGTGATATAAACTGCATGTACAGATCTGTGATAAATGTAGTACAATTTCTCCATATTTATTAAAAGAATATTCAGGTTTGGTATTTGTATTCACTAATTATTCTCCATCCTACACGTGTCCAGTGAAATCTGAAAAAGACTTGGCTACACTATATCAAGACCACTTTATTTCAAGCTGATCCCATAAAGCACAATGCTGCTTGAAAACATTAGGAGTAGTGTATTTCAGAAATGATTCATGAGGCTACAGTGAATATATTTCTCAAAAATGTTTTTTAAGAAACACTCTCCCTTGAAAATATCTACTCCTTCCAAATGAGGAAGGTTGAGTCTATTGGCAAGATCCAGTGTACAGAACAAAGGTTAAATCATAGAATCATAGAATGGTAAGGTTGGAAGGGACCTCAAGGATCATCTAGTTCCAATCCCCTGCCATAGGCAGGGACACCTCTCACTAGTACAGTTCACTCAAGGCCTCATCCAATCTGGCTGTGAACACCTCCAGGGAGGGAGCAGCCACAACCTCCCTGGGCAACCTGTGCCAGTGTCTCACCACCCTCACTGCAAAGAACTTCCTCCTAACATCCAGTTTCAATCTCCCCTCTTCCAGTTTAAACCCATTGCCCCTTGTCCTGTCATTGCAAGACCTTGTCAATAGTCCCTCCCCAGTCTTCCTGTAGCCCACTTCAGATACTGGAAGGCTACTATAGGGTGTCCTCGAAGCCTTCTCTTCTCCAGGCTAAAAGCTAGGAACAACTTTATTCTAGAAGTGACCTGCTCTGACCCTTTAGTAACAGGTCTCTCTTTCAAGAGGATATGCCAAGCTAAATTTCTCATGAAATTTTCCATGCAACCACATTTCCGATAGATATCACAATCACCAAGCCTGCAGAAGTTAAAAAATCTTAGGTATCTTTTTCCTTCTTAAATGATGATGCTGTTTCTATTCCTTCTGGAGGCAAAGAAGGCAGGCAAGAAGCAGGTAGTTCCAGAAACCATTTTATCCCACCAAAACCACAATTTGAGACAGGAAATAATTATTTCCTCTTTATTGACTGGCCTATGTTTTTGACAGCATGACTGAAATGGCTAATCGTTATTAAGATAGACTGAAAATTTATTAAGATATACTGTGAATTATGACAAATTTAGAGCATTTTATTATGCATTCTTGGTGAAATCTGGGAAGACCTTATTGCTCTCTACAACTACCTGAAAAGAGGTCTTAGCCAGGAGTGGGTTGATCTCTTCTTCCAGGCACCCATAAACAGAACAAGAGGACACAACCTCAAACTGCACCAGGGCAGGTTTAGGGTGGATGTTAGGAAGAAGTTCTTCACAGAAAGAGTGATTGCCTATTGGAATGGGCTGCCCAGGGAGGTAGGTGGTGGAGTCCCCATCCCTGGAGGTGTTTGAGGAGACTGGATGGGGCATTTAGTGCCATGGTTTAGTTAATTAGGAGGGTTAGGTGAGAGGTTGGACTCAGCGATCTTAGAGGTCTTTTCCAACCAGGTTAATTTTGTGAATCTATGATTCTGTGAAATCGTAGCACGGAAAGTTCTCTTTCTGGAGTCAAAGTGGAATAGTTGGTGTAATACAAAGATGCTGCTTAGATGTCTTTGTCCTCCAAGGCTCTGTTTATGTAAGTAAAAAATGTGCATGAATACTGTGGCCACAGTTTTGGCCTGCACCAACCAGCAATTTCCCAGTCTCAAGTATCATTTGGGAGTCAATATGGACCAAACCAAACCCTAAGAAGAAATTCTGACTTCAACATATGTTTTGGAGGCTGGGAGGGTTTGGTACTAGTGCCTCCACATTACAGGACAGTTTCAGGCATTAGCTCATCATCACATTGGCTTGCTTAGCTGTACTCTCCTTATCATTATGAGGCCTTTAGCATTACTAAAGCAAAGTTTCTGTTGGGTGTTGCCCTAGGAGGTTGAGTGGTTAGATTCCAAGCCATATAAAATTGGATTTAATGTGTTACATCTATACTATTGTTTCTGGAAGGCTAGCACTATTACCTCTATGTAATTGGAAACTCAGTTATTTTAAGATTTTTTTTTTTTTCCCCACTCAGCTTCTTATTTGATTTGGGGAAATAAAATGCCTACACTGCTGACTGTGTAAGAGGTCATTTAGTTGAAAGGTATCAATTTATTTCTCAGTTTCACAGTAAACACTTTTGAGAGCTAATGTTTGAACAATCATGGTCTTTCTTCCTATAGACATTATGGTAAAAATAAATAAGATGCTCCAAGAGTGTTAAAATACTGTACCATTTATCTTTTCCCTTTCCTTATTAAGTCATGATTCTTTTTTGTAGTTCCTGCCGGAACATCCACCAATACATCATATAGTGCTGTCCAGTGTTTTATTGTGTGATCTTACCATTTAGAGTGTAGAAGTGCTAAGATGCAGATTGTTTACCTTTGGACTATTTTTTTCTTTCCTAATGACAATTCACTAAATCAGAGAAAAAAATTGTCTATTATAGAATCATAGAACCATGGAATAGTAAGGTTGGAAGGGACCTCAAGGATCATCTAGTTCCAACCCCCTGCCATAGGCAGGGACACCTCCCACTAGCACAGGTCACTCAAGGCCTCCTCCAACCTGGCCTTGAACACCCCCAGGGAGGGAGCAGCCACAACCTCCCTGGGCAACCTGTGCCAGTGCCTCACCACCCTCACTGTAAAGAACTTCCTCCTAACATCCAGTCTAAATCTCCCCTTTGCCAGTTTAAACCCATTGCCCCTTGTCCTGTCATTGCAAGGCCTTGTCAATAGTTCCTTTCCAGCCTTCCTCTAGGCCTCCTGCCTGATATTCAACCAGGTATATAGTATTTCTATTCTATATTGTATCAGTGACACATCCCTAATGTTTTATACTTGACCAATAGCTAGATCAATTTTATGTTTGATTTTTTTTCTTTCTTTCTTTTTTTCTTTTTTCTTTTTCTTTTTTTACCCACAAGACATAACATATAGCTTGTAGCAAAAGAACCGTGATCCACAACAAATCATTTTTCTTATGCCACCTGTCAGTGCTGGAATTAATAATACTCATCCTTCAAATGATTTTTTTTTTTTTTGCCACTGACTGCCATTTTAACTTCTAAATCACATCAAATGTCAGAAGCATTCAATATTTTATGTAAAGTTATGTATTTTATGTTGGGCAGGCAGGTGAAACGTCTGACACAGGGCTGAAGTCTGTTTATCCTACTTTACTGATGAAGCTTGAATTGAAAAAGACACTAATAATTTAAACTGCAAATATAGCCCTGAAAATGTCCTTCCTTCTGCAGTGGAAGTTAAATGGGTGTCATAGATGCAATGGATTTTACATCTATTTTTTATAAAGTCTATGGTGTAAGAAATATCCATGCTAGGCTCTGTAAGGCCTGGGGAACACAATGTTTGAACCGGGGGAGTGGAAGAGAAGGCTGCCAAAACACAGATTACAAAGCAACAAAATCTTAGGCTCAAAGGTTACTCAGAATGGTATTGTGTGAGTAAAGGAAGCATCTCTGCTGCCCAGCTGCTCCAAAGATGCCAACAGTTGTTTTAATCCTGCCAGAGGGCTAGATGCCAGTGACAAAAATTAACATAGTGTAACATCTGTTTTTTTGTGATTGCCACCCAGAAATGAGAAAGGAACATTCGGTTGCTTGAATACACATGACTGAAAAGGACATAGATATTTTAGCATCCTCTTTATCAGAACATGCTTTTGTGCACTGATGCTTTTCCCAGCCTGTTCTAGCCCACATGTTGTATGGACTTTGGGACAATGACATTTCAGGACTGCCATCAGGGCTCCTCCCCAGCCATAGATGTTTGTGGGGTCCCAAGTCTGGGATGACTCAGCTGGTGTTCTGGATTCTTTCTTGGTGAAGGCCTCCTCTCACCTCCTCCTCCACCAAATGTCTCAGTGAGGCAGCCAAGCATGTTTAATTCTTTCTCAACATTCACTCACAGGGCAGGATGCTTCTGGCAGACACAACCAGTCTGTTGTAATTTACAGGCAACTTGATAAAACAGCTGTCTTACATTTCAGAAGTGCTGAACACCTTGAAGAAACATTTGGCTAAGAGCAATGTAAAACAACTTTGAAGCCATTTAAAGCAGAGGCTCTGTGGTAGCAAAGCATGTAAGAAGTCATCAGGTATGATCTAACCTAGCAGTTAGATCCTTGCTCTCAGAAGCAGAATACACTGTTTCGCTTGTGCCTAGCTCCCAGATTAAGAGGGAATCAGATATCTCAGGATGGAATATGCAAGGACTACCATGTTTGTGAAAGTTATATTGTGGTCCTATTGTTTCCACTCATTTGGTTTTGTAGGTAACTATTTTTATTTTTTTTTCCAGTTGGGGAGGGACTATTGACAAGGTCTTGCGATGACAGGACAAGGGGCAATGGGTTTAAACTGGCAGAGGGGAGATTTAGACTGGATGTTTGGAGAAACTTCTTTCCAGTGAGGGTGGTGAGACACTGGCACAGGTTGCCCAGGGAGGTTGCGGCTACTCCCTTCCTGGAGGTGTTCAAGGCCAGATTGGAGGAGGCCTTGAGTGAGCTGTACTAGTGGGAGGCGTTCCTGCCTATGGCAGGGGGTTGGAACTAGGTGATCCTTGAGGTCCCTTCCAACCTTACTATTCTATGATTCTGTAATAGAATGTGATGTTACTGAATTTGAATCTGGTCTTTCAGATCTTTTCTCACTTTGTCAAGATCATTTTGAATGCTAATCTTATCCTCTAAAAAACTTACATACTTTACAAATAGAGTTAATTTCATCATTCAGAGCACCAATGAATCTAAGACAAAACTGGACACTCTACAGATCCAACTAACACATCTATTTTGTACTGTCAACGAAACACTAATACCTCTTCCTTGGCACACTTTTACAACTAGTTTTGTAACCATGACTAGGTAATTTCTTCTAGAATAAGTTTTGCTGTTTCCTTGTCAGAATACTGTGGCAGATGGTGTGATGTCTTAATAAAATCAAAATATATGACCTCCTCAGCTTCCTAGCCTGTGTTGATCTATAGTGGAATGAAATTAGACTGGTTTGATGCTGTGGATAAAACCATTTTGGCATCTTTCAGCTTTTACTTTCTGGTGCCTGAAGCAGTTTTTATTTTTTAAAATAGCCTAAGTTAAGGTGAGTGGTTAATGATTCACCAGTTCCTCTTCCTTTTTCTACCAGACATCCTTCTGGTTAAAGATGAGCACCGCACTTGCTCTTTCCAATCTGCCAGAATTTCCCTCATTTTCCATGAATTCTCAGGTAGTTTTGGTGTTGCAGACAATACTTTAATGTATTCTTCAGGCTTAACTGATTTGTAAACAACTAGTTTTATGTACATGTAGCATACACCTTCCCAATGTACATGTAACATACACCTTCGCAATTATAGGGTAAGGTCTTCCTTCTTGGTTTGAACAGTATTAGGCCTTTGCAACAAAAGCTGATGCAAAAAATACTCAGATTGGACTGATGGACTGAGGTCAACTTTATGAGCTTCAACAAGGCCAGGTGCCAGGTCCTGCACCTGTGACATAACAACCCCATGCAATGCTCCAAACCTGGGGAATGATGGCTGGAGAGTTGCATGGCAAAGAAGGACCTGGGGTACTGATTGACAGCAGGATGAATATGAGCCAGCAGTGTGCCAAGATTGTCAAGAGGGCCAACAACGTCCTGGCCTGTGTTAGAAATAGTGTGGCCAGCAGGACCTGGAAAGTGATCATCCCTCTGTACTCAGTGTTGGTGAGGACACATCTCAAGTACTGCGTACAGTTTGGGGCACTGCAGTGCAGGAAGGACACTGAGGCACTGGAGCAGGGACAGAGCTGGTGTGAGAGGACCTGGAGAACAGGTCCTGTGAGGAGTGGCTGAGCGAGCTGGGGCTATTTTGGTCTGCAGAAAAGGAGGCTGAGGTGAGACCTTAATGCTCACTACAACTACCTGAAAGGAGGTTGTGGAGAAGTAGGTCCTGGTCTCTTCTCACAAGTAACTAATGATAGAACGAGAGGGAATGGCCTCAAACTGTGCATGGGAAGATTTAGGCTGGACGTTAGGATGAACATTTTCACAGAAAGGATTGTCAGGCATTGGAATGGGCTACCCAGGCAAGTGATTGAGTTGCCATCCCTGAAGGTGTTTAAAAGCCATAGAGATCTAGTGCTTGGGAACATGGTGTAGTGATGGACTTGGTAGAGTGGTGAAATGGATGGACTTGGTGATCAAAGAGGCCTTTTCTGCTCTGGATAATTCTGTGACCATCAATGACTATTGTACATTTTTGATTTTAGAACCTTGTCAAAGTCACTGGTCTAGAATCATAGAATCATTTAGATTGGAAATGATTTTTAAGATCACCAAGTCCAAACATTAACCTGACACTTTTCAAGTCCTACACAAAATGATGTGCCCAAGCACCGCATCCACATCTCTGAAATTCTTTCATGGATGGTGACTCAAGTACTTCTCTGGGCATCCTGTTCCAATCCTTATGCAACACAGAACCACAGAATCACAGACTGCATTGGGTGGGAAGAGACCTCTCAAAGGCCAACTTGCCCAATTTCCCTGCAGTAAGCAAAGACATCTCCAACTAGATTAGGTCACTCAGGGCCCCATCAAGTTTGACCTCAGATGTCTCCAGGTCAAACTTGATGTCAAACCTCAATAACACTTATGGTGAAGAATTTTTTCTGAATGTTTCTGTCATCCTTCTCTTCAGGGCCAGTAAAAATCCTCTTCCAGGAGCAAGTTTATGAGAAAAGGCAAGGAGCTCTTCCTTTGTCAGGAGGTGGCACTTCTACCAGCAGAACCCTATTCTGCTGAGCAAGAAGCCACACACTGTCCCAGCTACACCCTGTGACCAGAGAGGAATTGGATCCCAATTCTTATCCTTTCAAGAGTTTGGTCCTTCACTAGAAGAATTGTTCCCTGCACTTTCCTAAGGCCTTTGCTCCAGCTCTTTGAACTTCCTAAAGAATTTTTATTTGTTCATTCCAGGTAGTATTGGTGTCTGTAGTAAAAAAAATGTGGTTAGTGACACAGGTAAGTTTGAGTAATTTTTCAGTTAGCTAATTCAGACTGAGGCTGCTTAGCAGCAGTGCCTCCTCTCAAGTCTTGAAGAGTTCTTTCATAACAGATTTGGAATGTATTTCTTTTCTGCCTACCAGGACAACGTGTCTGTTCCTGATCTCAGCAGCTCATTACTCAGGAGCTGGGAACTGTCTCCAAAGATGAAAGCAAACAACTCTATCCTTCCTCTTTCTCATATTCTGTTACTATTAGTGTTGCAAAACCTATACAGTCGCCTACCGTCTCTTCCTTTGAGGTTTCCTATGTTAAACTGTTTATGATTGCTGTTTTATCTCGTGACCCAATGTCACAGATTTCCCTTAGGAAATCCTACTAAGTGGTATTTTCAGTCCTGTGTATGTTTTCCTCTTGACTTTCATGGAAAGGCAACAACAGCCCTTAAAAATGTAGTTCAAGCCTTGAGATGAAGCCTTGTCACCACCCTTAGTGATGCAGATTTTACTCTTTTATCAGAGCTGATGTTCCTGTGCTTCATCCCCACTACGAGCAAACCTTGCACATAAGAATGTTACATCTTGGGGAATTAGTCTGATTGGGATGGAGGATTTATTTTACCTCGTGTTAGTGCCAATATGCTGTTTTGGAGACCTGCTCTGCTGTTTCTGCATGCTGTTCACACTCTTGCAAAGTGGTTGTCACATTTTCCTATCCTGATTTTCACAGATAAATACATGACTTTGGAGTCCAAGGCAGGGGAGAATTACACTTATGACACTTGGCCATTGTTGCTTTGTAATGGGAACTGACCAGCTGAGAATTTGTACCTTTCTCCAAATAGATAATGTAATATGGCTGGGCTGTGTTGACTTGGATTTTTAGATGGATTTGCATCCAACTTTTGCACGTGGCTGGTTACATAATACTGCAGCAACATGGAAAGACAGAAATTACTTGATAAGGAAAGTGACAGTGGAATGGGGTACTGAATTTCATTATAAAGGTGAACAAGAGTTTATGACAGCTAAGAGAATGAAGTTCTTCGTGAGGGATTACTTGGATTAGAGGATAATTGTACCAGGCAAAATGTCCATTTCTGTGCATGCAATAAACTGATGTAACCCATGGATTTAATTCAGTGACCTGACAAAATGCATGCATAACTGCCTACTCAGTACTAGATTCCTGTAGTTTAGTGCAAATAGTCAACCATTTCATAGAATCATAGAATGGAAAGGCTGGAAGTGACCTCAAGGACCATCTAGTTCCAACCCCCTGCCATAGGCAGGGACACCTCCCACTAGTACAGGTCACTCAAGGCCTCCTCCAACCTGGCCTTGAACACCTCCAGGGAGGGAGCAACCACAACCACCCTGGGCAACCTGTGCCAGCGCCTCACCACCCTCACTGCAAACAACTTCCTCCTAACATCCAGTCTAAATCTCCCCTCTGCCAGTTTAAACCCATTGCCCCTTGTCCTGGCATTGCAAGACTTTGTCAATAGTCCCTCCCCAGACTTCCTGTAGGCCCCCTTCAGATCCTGAAAGGCTACTCTAAGGTCTCCTGGAAGCCTTCTCTTCTCCAGGCTGCAGAGCCCCAACTCTCTCAGCCTGTCCTCATAGGAGAGCTGCTCCAGCCCTCTGATCATCCTCATGGCCTCCTCTGGACCCGCTCCAACAGTTCCATGTCTTTCCTGTGCTGGGGACTCCAGAACTGCATACAGTGAAGTTTACCATGCAGCATTACTGCATTTACCATGAAGGCCTTCTGGTATACTGAAATTTCTAAGTGGTGGTAGAATTCTGATTTTGAGTAGCATGTGGAATTAATACTGGAAGCATTTGGAATCTGACATTCTCCATTCATGGCACTAGACTGAAGGTACCAAGAGCCAGCCAGTATAGTACAGAGCAGATGCATCATCTATGCAAGTCATTGACCTGTATGAAACTAGGAAAACACTCCAATAATTAAATAATCCACATGTCAGCTTCCCAGACCTGTGTTCACCCATGCCAAGAGGCTAGTTCTGTAGAGATAGAATTTCTGCCTGGTGTATGATTGTTGTATTAAGCAGTCCTCTGGTGTATGATCCATTCCATAAAACACCAGTGAGAATGTATGGCATGCAAATCAAGAGTTGCTTTGGCCTGCATCTCTCTTCATCATATCTTCTTTTTATGGCACTGTCAATAATGTAGAGCTGTAAGATGCTGCGTGCTGCATCTACTGTAGCAATGCTAAACTTGAAATGTTCTTTCTGTGGGAGTTGCTAGGGGCAAGAAAGCTTCACTTTGAGGTACTACTTATAAGTTCAAAATGCTAGTAATTAAGAGAAATCATTATTTGACTTTAAACTGAATGTGTGTCATCTGAACATTCAGAATATTTGATGAGTCTGAGAGAGAATAAACAAGAGTACTGCAACGTTGCTCTCCCTGTCACTGCTGCTTTATTTTCCAAATTGGATCTCTGCTTTGTGGTTTTTTTTTTTTTTTTAGTAAGGGCTGTGTTCTTTGATCTTATCCCATTGCCTGTAGAAGGGGTACAGGTTAATAAAGGCTATAATTGCTTTTTGTTTAGAAAGTGGACTACTCTGCTTCTGGTTAGTGCTCTGAAGTGTTTCCTAGCAATTCTTAATACTTCACCCTTACATGTCATCTGCCATTCCAGCAGGAGATAGAATATACCATTCCAGTAGGGAAATGAAAGCCATTTAAGTATAGGTGAGGGCATGTACTAGAGGATGGAATTTACTCCCTTCTAATCTGAGCAGATTAGACTTTGTCTCATGACAGAATAATTGCTCCAATTTTCAATACATCTTTGTACTTCTGAGCTTGCTTATCAATACACATTGAGGAAAAGAGTACACCTTCAGGAGGGATGTGGAAAGTCCCTCCAAGTGTAGAGGGTAACCATGGCACTTTTTCAGAGGCCCAGTGAGGATAAAAAGCTTTATTTGGCAACTGCAACAAACTGAATGAGGAAAACAACCCTGCTTTTTGCTACAGAGGTAAGATGTAGGAGAAGAAGCAAAGGGAAAAGAAGGTGAGGGAAAGATCAGCCACTTGAAGAGGAGTAAGTAATGAGTATTTATAAAAGCTGTTTATAGAATAGTAAGGTTGGAAGGCACCTCAAGGATCATCTAGTTCCAACCCCCTGCCATAGGCAGGGACACCTCCCACTAGCACAGCTCACTCAAGACCTCCTCCAACATGGCCTTGAACACCTCCAGGGAGGGAGCAGCCACAACCTCCCCAGGCAACATGTTCCAGTGCCTCATCACCCTCACTGGAAAGAACTTTCCCCTAACATCCAGTTTAAATCTCCCCTCTGCCAGTTCAAACCCACTGCCCCTCATCCTGTCATTACAAGACCTTGTCAATAGTCCCTCCCCAGACTTCCTGTAGGCCCCCTTCAGATACTGGAAGCCTACTCTAAGGTCTCCTTAAAACCTTCTCTTCTCCAGGTTCCAGAGCCCCAACTGTCTCAGCCTGTCCTCACAGCAGAGCTACTGCAGCCCTCTGAGCATCTTCATGGCCTCCTCTGGACCCGCTCCAACACTTCCATGTCCTTCCCATGCTGGAGGTTCTAGAACTGCACACAGTACTTCAGGTGGGGTCTGAGGAGAGCAGATTATAGGGGGAGAGAATATTTAGTTCATTTCTGTACCTGAAACAGCTCTGGTGGCCCAGAATATAGCCTAGAGACACTTCTATTCATGGAACTAAGAAAGAAACTGGAAAAATAGTTTGATCAAAAGGAAAGGAGAGTAGGAGGAGACTTGTTTCAGAATTTTATGTAATGCTTTGCTGGACTTTTATTAGTGAGCTGAAATGACAGTAGTTCAAATTCAAGTCACTACTGCAGTAGTTGAAGTCAATCAGAAATGTGACTGTTGTAGGGGGAAAAAAAAGTGATTATGTGGTAGTTACTGCAGTTAATTCACATTTTCAATTATTGTCCCACACAGATATATCTATGAAGAAAATATTACTATGTTAAACGTTCTTCCACAAAGCTTGACATAGTTGACAACATTTAATTAAGAGCTTCAATCTATTCCCACTGAAATGAGTAGGAAAACTCTCATTCACTTCAAAAGCAGCAGTTACCTTTCATGTATAACTAATATAAGAAATAAATAGTTAAAAAATATCAGAAGAAAACAAGTCATAGAATCATAGAATCATAGAGTGGTAAGGTTGGAAGGGATCTCAAGGATCATCTAGTTCCAAACCCCTGCCATAGGCAGGGACACCTCCCACTAGTACAGGTTACTCAAGGCCTCCTCCAACCTGGCCTTGAACACCTCCAGAGAGGGAGCAGCCACAACCTCCCTGGGCAACCTGTTCCAGTGTCTCACCACGCTCAATGCAAAGAACTTCCTCCTAACATCCAGTTTCAATCTCCCCTCTGCCAGTTTAAACCCATTGCCCCTCATCCTGTCATTGCAAGACCTTGTCAGTAGTCCCTCCCCAGCCTGGCTGTAGACCCCCTTCAGATACTGGGGTCCACAGTAAGGATTCAGATGTAACTGAACCAAAACACCTGTGTATAACTCTATATGCCTGATAACTCTTGGACTTCAGTTGCACAGATCTGCTCACACAATGAACATTTGCCACGTGAATGATTAAATGTTTCTAACATTTGCCTTTGTTTTAGAATCATAGAATGATAAGGTTGGAAGGGACCTCAAGGATCATCTAGTTCCAACCCCCTGCCATATTCAGGGACACTTCCCACTAGTACAGGTCACTTAAGGCCTCATCCAACCTGGTCTTGAACACCTCCAGGGAGGGAACAGCCACAACTTCCCTGGGCAACCTGTTCCAGTGCCTCACCACCCTCACTGTAAAGAGGATTTTTGCTGCAAAATAGGTAAAAAAAAAATCTCAAAATTATGTAGCTTCCTATTGCAGGACACAGAAAGAATTTCACTAAAGTATTTAGTGAGAGTAGGATTTTTATAAAGGTAAAGTAAAATCCAAAAGTAATTTCTGGGCTGGGATGCACTACACTGACTTTCTACAGGAGAAAGCTTGACAAATGAAATATAAACCTTCCAGAAATATGAGACACATTTGGAAAAGATTGCCAAGTAATCATCAGATGATAGACTATTCACATAGAAAATGAAGTTATACTTGAGAATCAGCCAAGTTAGCAGTAAGAGATGAGGATACTTGAAGTGGAAGGAATCACAAGATTTAAAAATAAGAATAATGAACATGAGAGTTCCGTGTATCAAAACACCTAGCGAGTTGCTTTATGACTCTGAATGGAAAATATATACACTTTCTTTTGAAGAAATGTAAGATGGACTTAGGGAATTGTAGGATGAGTAACCTTTCTTAAGTCCTTGGGAAATCTATGGACAATATTCAAAATAAAATCTATGTCCAGAGACAAGAAAGACAAGAACATGTCTGAGAACAGTCGGTTTGGATTTATACCCTGGCAAAGCATGCTTGCCAATCTGCCAGATTTCTATGATGAAATGTCTGGGTTTGTGGATCAGGAGAGGGTAGCAAGTCTTTAGCAAGGCATTCAAAACTATCCCATAGCTAATGGCAGCCAAGCAAGGACTAGATGAGTAGACTGAAGGGTGGAAAATTGGCTAGACCTTTGCACTTGAAAGGCCTGCAGTTTTAAGTCTAGTAGTTCATGGTATTCCTTGGGGGTTGATACTTGTTGAGAACTCTAATGCCTTCATCAGTGACCTGGACTGAAGGCATCTCATCCTGCCTCCATATAGAATCATAGAATGGTAAGGTTGGAAGGGACCTCAAGGATCATCTAGTTCCAACCCCCTCCCATAGGCAGGGACACCTCCCACTAGTACACGTTACTCAAGGCCTCATCCAATCTGGCCTTGAACACCTCCAGGCAGGGAGCATCCACAACCTCCCTGGGCAACCTGTTCCAGTGTCTCACCACCCTCACTGTAAAGAACTTCCTCCTAAGAAGCAGCTGAATCACTGTAGAAGTAGAATGTTATGCTGAGACATCTTGAAAAGCAAAAGGAATGGTCTATCAAGAACCTCATGAAATTGGACAAGGACAATGCCATATCCTGCACCTGGGGAAAAGCAAGCCATATATCAAAACAGGCTCAGAACCAACTCACTGGGTACAACACTGCAAGATAAGGTCTGTGGGCTTTACAGACAGCAAGTAACAAAAGTGAAAGACGAATATGTACTTGGGTGCATTAGTAAAAAAATCAGCCAGCAGGCTCAGGGAAAGGATTATTCCCTTCTGTGTGGCACTGATGAGGTTTGGCAGGACATCCAGAGGTCTCTTCTAATCTGTTTCTTTTCTACAGTTCTGTGAAATGATTTCACAATTCTTATATTTAGTGCTGCTTATTAGGTCTTGTTCTGAGTTCATTAGAAGTCCATAACAGGGGTTAAGTTAGACTAATAGCTATAAATACACTAAGAGTCTTCTCACACCAAGTGAAATCCTAGAAGGTGGCAGGATGTGTTAGATTAGGCCCTTAATTATTGGCATAGGCATAATATTAATAGGCAATATGAAGGCATTTTATTGTCCAGTTACTTGTATAAACATTTCTCTTTGGGGAGGGAGAGAAACTTTAAAAAACAAAACAAAACCCCCCCACTTTTAGTTCTAATAGTTCTAATTTTGACCTCTCTACTAATCATTAATACATATTTATCTAGACACATCAGGACTACACTGTTCTCCTGTTTGCCTCCCACGTTGGTGTGTAGGATTAAGTAGAAGTGCTAATTCTAGGTTACTGAGTATGGCTTTGATAATTACAGCTATAACTGGAGAGTAAGGTTTGAAGTGTAGCTTGGATTGTGGGGTGGGTTTTTGTTGCTTGTTTTGGCATGGAGAGGTTTTGGTTTGGTTTTGTTTGTGGTTTGTTTTTATTTTTTTCCCTTTGTGTTCTGATGGTTCATCTTTACCTATGATGCTCAACCAACCATGAAGCCAACCCACAAAATCTAGACTTTAGAATGCAGCTTTGAATTATATGCTTCGACTCCTGCCTCACCCTTTTACTGAAATGAAAATCTAGGTTGAAGCTAGAAATTTTATTGTTGTAAGAAGCTGAAGTTTTTACTCTGTGTAACTTGGAAAAAGTGAAGCTTGACATTTCTTTCTCTTTGGCTCATAAGGCTCTGTGTGTGTGTGTGTGTATGTGCCTGAGACTTCATTTTCAAGAATAGGATGAAGATTTCTTGTAATTTCAATTGCCACTCTTTGTTCTCGCCTTTCCCAAGTGCACAATCCACCTCCTTGGTGTGTCTTTGTCTTGAACCACATGGAGTAGTCCTGCCTACACACTTTAGAGCTACAATGCTCCATTGCTTTTTAGCATGACTACTCATCAAGGGAATAATTTCTCTTGATCTAATGTTTGCTTACTACTGAAAAGGTCCTTTTTACATAGGGTCTAGTCCAGCATGATTACGAGCCAAAAGATCTCTTTTGGGCATAACATAGTGTCCCTTCTCAGATTTTCCTCCATCATACTGACCTGTATAAAGAGCTGATCTTAACATATTTTTTTTGCTTTGGTTTTAAATTGAAAGGATGTTTAGACTTCCTGCCATCAATTGATACGACTCTGATCCTGTACTACTTGTTTATAAGGAACTTGGTAAAGTTAAAGCAGCAATAGCATACATCTGACTTAATTCTGAGTTTTAAAATAGAATTATGATATTTCATTGGTTAATGTGAGGAAATACAGCATGACTTTTTTTAATGTCTCAAATTTAATAATTTTAGTTGTGCTCATGTTGACCACTATTGAGTGACATTCCACAGAGGTTTTTCACAGCCATCAATCTTAAAATAACCTGCTTTGAAACGTATTTTCATATTTAGTTCCAAACTCATGCTTTGGACCTCAAGCAGGCTGATCTTTATTAAAGGTCAAGCAGAAATACTCAGGGTCTAACTCCTGGTAAATGTTTGGGTTGATGCACAGCCATCTGAAGCCTAGAAGGCTTCGAGGGGACCTGATTGTAGCCTTCCAGTATCTGAAGGGGGCCTACAGGAAGGCTGGGGAAGGATTATTTACAAGGTCCTGCAATGACAGGACAAGGGGCAATGGGTTTAAACTGGCAGAGGGGAGATTTAGACTGGATGTTAGGAGGAAGTTCTTTACAGTGAGGGTGGTGAGGCACTGGCACAGGTTACCCAGGGAGGTTGTGGCTGCTCCCTCCCTGGAGGTGTTCAAGGCCAGATTGGATGAGGCCTTGAGTGAGCTGTACTAGTGGGAGGTGTCCCTGCCTATGTCAGGGGGTTGGAACTAGATGATCCTTGAGGTCCCTTCCAACCTTACCATTCCATGATTCTATGATTCTATGATTCTATGATCTCTGTTGAAAGCGTGTTATATTTACTCCTGGGGAGATGCAAAACTACCATAGAAGTATCATGTGCTTGAACTGTGCCAAAGTGTGAGAAATGTGTCTTAAAGCCATCATAAAGGAAAGGATTTGGAATTTCTGTAGACATTTCTAGAGTATGTTAGTTGATCACTTTGCCTCTATCTGCTGGCTGCACACTTACAATTAGGTAGCACAAATAGGAAAAAAGTTTAGGCTGGATTATACAAAGATTCTGATGACAGTTTTAAGTAATGAAGTTATCCTGAGATGTACTAAGGAAGCTGTATGTCAGCTCTCTCTCTTCTATATACTAGCCTATTTAAAATAAATTTACATTTAAGGTCTGATATGAAAGTCACTGAAGTTAATGGAAAGAATTTAATGCTCTTTGACTAAAATGTATGAACAGGATCACATATTTTCAGTGTTTCTATTTCTGTAACAGCTTGGCAGGATTTACTATTCCTATATATTTGCAGTAAGGCTTCCTCTGATTTCTTTTATTGTTATTGCCCCTCATAGTAACATCATGAATCTTTTTGCTTCAGCACTTCCTGATTTTTCTACCAGACACCAGCTTAATTCTGTTCTAAGATGTGAGTTGCATGTGACTCCCCAAACCCACCAATCTGGCTTCTAAATGCAGTTGTACTTAAAATCAAAACACAAAGCATGAGTTGTGCCTGTTGCAAAGACTCCAAGCCAGAACTTCTTCCTAATTCTCCCTCTCTTTCTTTCTTTCTTTCTTTCTTTCTTTCTTTCTTTCTTTCTTTCTTTCTTTCTTTCTTTCTTTCTTTCTTTCTTTCTTTCTTTCTTTCTTTCTTTCTTTCTTTCTTTCTTTCTTTCTTTCTTTCTTTCTTTCTTTCTTTCTTTCTTTCTTTCTTTCTTTCTTTCTTTCTTTCTTTCTTTCTTTCTTTCTTTCTTTCTTCCTTTCTTCCTTTCTTTCTTTCATTTATTTTTTCAAATGTTATTTTAATATTCTTTGATTCTATACAGCATTTCACTTCAACTTCTGGTTGGAGATATATTGGCCTCATATCTGCTACTGTTACCTCTTACTTCATGAAAGAGCAAAGACATTTCCTGCAGCAAACGCTGCTGGAATGCAGTGTGACAATGAATGATGTTTGCTCTTTAAACACGGTGGGTACTGTTTCTTTTCTGGATAGCACTTTAGAATAACTTTGTAATTATTTTTTATATAGCCAGCAGGCAATGACATGGGTAGTGTTCAGCTAGTGTATTAACTGCTGCAGCTTCTTGTGAAATGCATTTCTGAGCTCTGTCATCTGATAAGAGATGGGTTCGAATTAAAACCATAACTTTTCTAGTTGCAAAGGGTAGAGAGAAAGGAAATAGTGATGAGCAACAGTTGGATGTAGCAGATTGGCCTACATTTCAGTGAGACAGCTGTGGAATGGACTGTTCTGAATATGGGTGTATTTATGATATGGTTTAGGAGGTTTTTTCCTTTCCCTTTTTGGTATGTCTTCATCCCTTCTCTCTTGAACTTTTTTTTCTCCTTCCCACCTTTTCCAAATTTTGACCTTCTTACGTTTTCACATAGCTTGCAATCTCTGGCTAGAAGTTAGTCAGACCCAGATCTTGTCACAGCGATGCAGTGGAAGTTGGTGGTCATCTCTTCAAAGTTTAATTCCAGTTGTAGAGAAAAAAAAAAAAATGGCAATGAATGTCTGGAGAACAGTTACAAGAGCTGTGTTCTCACACACCACATAGTGCTCACAAGTGCAAAGTCAGCCCTTACCAACAACTACCACATTGCAAGCACCCTGCACAGAATGTACAGTCACCATCACTAAAATATAGCAGATACTGTTGGAATGTTTTCTTAATAACTAGATCTTCTGTTTCTTTGCTTGTCTTTCTGATGATAATGGTAACTTTGATATATTTCTGGAAACTGTATTAACATTACTTTGCAATCCTGAAAGATTTATAATGCCCTTTCTGCTTTAATGCAATTATGCCTAATAGTTGGAATGCAGTAGCTTCATAAAGATTGTGCACATCCCTGATGGATACTTGGTTGAGGTAAACAGATATCTAATTTATTTAACACAATTAACTATCTGAAGTATCAGAAGCCTTATACAGTAATTCACAACAGCCAAAGATGGCAAGATTACTAGAGAGAAACTGCATTTAGACACAGTCCCAGTATGATGCACACACCACACTGGGTAGTGCTAATAAGCTGCAATCCAACAGCCTCCTTTGCCCCTGTAAAAATGCTGCTGGGTGAAGATCTGATAATCCCTGATTCCCATTTAGTAAAGAACTAAAGGAAGCATTTTATTTATTTCCCATCTAACTGATATGCTTTCCTGCATTGGTACTGGACAAATCCATTTGCATACCAAAGAGAACACAAAACTAGGTTGTACCAAAGCTGGCAGTTTCCTTTACTTCCCTTTCCCCTCCATGTTGACATGGAGGTCATGATTCAGAGTCCTCTGCAATCAATGGCAATCATGATATAGAATCATAGAATCATAGAATGGTAAGGTTGGAAGGGATCTCAAGGATCACCCAGTTCCAACCCCCTGCCATAGGCAGGGACACCTCCCACAAGTACAGGTCACTCAAGGCCTCCTCCAACATGGTCTTGAACCCCTCCAGGGAGGGAGCAGCCACAACCTCCCTGGGAAACCTGTGCCAGTGTCTCACCACCCTCACTGCAAAGAACTTCCTCTTGACATCCAGTCTAAATCTCCCCTCTGCCAGTTCAAACCCATTGCCCCTGCTCCTGCCATTACAAGACCTTGTCAGTAGTCCCTCCCCAGCCTTCCTGTAGGCCCCCTTCAGATACTGGAAGGCTACTGTAAGGTGTCTATAACCTATATCCTTAAACTATATCCTTAGACAGGTAACAATTTTAATTACTAAAAGAGGTTTCCACCCATTTCTTTGCATAACTGTGTTCTCCCTATTCCTGTTGTTGGTTCCAGCTCTGATAGTTTAAGGCCACCTCTGAGACCAGGAAGCACTGAGCTGCTGCTGAAGAGTGTCAGGAACAATGGGAGGAAAAAAAAAAAAAAGCCTCACTTGATGTTTTCATATGACAAACATGTAGGACCATGCAAAGATGTTAAGTGGATACAGTTCTGTATGGAAACTCAGAAAATAAGGATTAATCTCCCACATCTGCATCTGTAGATTGCCACACTGATTTAATTACTTGAGCTGCATGCCATGAAACTTGAAGAACCAAAATGTGACATCTCTAGAAGCCTGTTGAGATCTTTCATGGACTAAAGATGTCCTTTAAAGTTGCCCTTTAGAGCTGCCCAGCTCTTTTCACTGGTGCTACAGGGAGACTAGGGAGGTTGCACTTCCAAAGCAAGCAGTGTCAAAGCCTTTTCTGTGAAAATCTGGACCATGGAAATCAATGGGAAGTTACCTTTCCTTGTCCAGACAGCTATTGAGCTGGAAGAATAAGATTCTTCATTACAGGCATTTAGCATAAATGCTTCTTTTCAGGAATGGGAAACTGATCTGATAAGACAACAGAAACTACAGATTGTGTGTGTCAAAAGGAGAGGAGATGAGAAAAAGCAGGAAGGTAGGAAATATCATTATTTTCTCATTCTTCAAATTAATACTTAGAGGAATAATTTGGCAAATGCTCATTATTCTAATGAACCTCTGCTCCTGATTATGATAAATACTAAATTATATAATAATTTCTCCTTTACTTTCACTGACAAAGTTGCCTGTATTGACAAGGCACAATGAAATTACTTTCCCCCACCCCCTTAAAATGGGAAGCGAAAAGCAAAGGATTTCCTGCAATGCTGCAAAGTCCTCTGAGCTGGTGAGCCTAATGCAGGGATGCTTGTGATAAAACACTGCAGAACACAGTTGATTAGAGCATCAAATTAACTATGCTCTCTTGCATTCACTCTCTTGTCATCTTGTTCATTGTTTCAGCCTTCTATTTCACCCTTTCAATCTGCACATTATTGTTTTCTTGTCCAGAGTTTTTTTCCTGAGAATTCAGCACAAATGCCAGCACTTGGCTTTCGTCAGAAAACAAGCCACAGCATTCTGTGCTTGTGAGTCCCAACACATCCTGCTCACAGTGGCTTCTTCAGGTCAGGCTCCCAACAGTCTATGTAAAATAAATAAATGTGGAATAATACAGAACATCTTTATAAATCTACGATCTTTAGTGTTTACTAGGACTTCTCTTTCTAAAAGGCATAGTTGAACTTAAGGACCCAGCACAGTCAGGTCAAAGGCATGAAGGTATGAAGTCAAGATTAAGGCTGTTTCTGTAGGCTTATGATGGGATATAGAACCATATCCAAGGTTGTGTTAAAGAACCTTTCCCCACCCATACTGTCTCCAACCACTGCCTTCAGCCACAGGGCTCATGAGGATCAGGTGGCAAACAGCAACGATCATGTTTACATTTGTGGCAACAACCTGAAGCTCCTGTGTTAGAATGATTCAGACAGTTCCTCCTTCCAGATGTAGAAGTCTGAAGCTGAACTGTCTCAGTGTGAACCACTCACTGTGCACACATGACAGAAATGGTAGGTGGGTCATTGACAGTAAGGATTAACAAGCAGGTTCTTTGGCTTAAATATCTGAATGAGCCTTCTCTCTCTGTTCCAACACACACATTGCTATTAATGGAAATGCTTTAAAAAACTTAAATCTCTGTGGAATTGTAATTTGATGCTGTGACTTGCAAGCTATGCTTGAAAATGTTAGAGGTTTCTGACTGCAAGGCTAGTTCTCTCCTGGATATACTATGCTATTTTCCTACATGAGCAAGACAGAAACATAAATGCTTCTTGGAAGGAAATAATATCAAACTGAAGAATGGTGAATATTGTGTATATACACTTCCAGCCACAAATTTGTATTAATTGTGAGGCAAACATGACAGAATTAGTCTTTTATTTTAAAATACTAAAGTGATGGTTACAATTCTAATAGGACAAAATGTGTCTTCTGAGGATGTTTCTGATCTTATTATCAGTTAGACATACACTAATATTATAACTGCTAGTTATAATATACTAGTGGATGCTTATACCAGGAATCTTATCTCAATCCCAGATATTTTTTTAAAGCATGACCTGAAGTATAACTGCAAATAGAATCAGAGGATCAGCAAAGTTTCACCTTTTAGTTATATGTATATATATATATATATA
>VWZE01016048.1:110236-142050 GCA_013396675.1 Eubucco bourcierii
CCCCCCCCAAAAAAAAAAACCAACCAAAAAAACCAAACACAAAAAACCCCAAACAACCAAAAAAACAAATATCAACCCCCGACAAAACAACAAACAAAACCCCAACCAACCAACCAACCAAAACCAAAACCAAAACTGAACAAGCAAACAAACAAAAAACCCCCCAAACCCCCCCAAAGATAAAAACAATCAAAATAAAATAATTTAAAACTTAAACCAAGCAAATTTCTTTGGATTTAGGTTTGTAAGAAACACCTACCCTAATTTTTTTGACTCCTCCTTTAATTTCAAGGTAGTGAGCTAAACTGCCACAGACTGATCATATCAATTGTTGACACCCTGACAATGAAAGACATCCACAAAGGAGAATTCTACTGAGGAGATTTTAAAGTAAGACAGAGTCCATCCTGCCATCATTTGTAGACAATTTCCTAGAAGGTTGAAATCTCTGTTTAGAGGATGTCCCTAAACAAGCATAGACATTGAACCTGGTGCAGTGAACAGAAATGCTGTGTCTGCCTGTAGAAACTTATTCCTTCTAAAAGTAGTTGGATTTGAAATAATATGGTCTCCTTATGTGCTGGTTTGAGGCTAATTGGAATATTTCAATGAAAAAAAAATATAGGCTGTGAAAAGAAAACAATGGTTATGTCTACTTCACTCATAGGCTTGCTGAGATGTATTAAAACAAGAACACAAACATAGATAACGCAGACAGAGAGTCTCGGTCACAGTATCACCGTATCAGCAAGGTTGGAAGAGACCTCAAAGATCATCAAGTCCAACCCAATACCACAGACCTCAGGTCTCTCCAGCTGATGTGTGTCTGCTGGCTTCTCTGCTAACCTAACTAACCACTCTGTCTGCTGGTTTCTCTGCTAACCTAACTAATCACTCTGCTTCTAACCTCCCTGACAGATCCTCCAAACTCACTTGGTGCATAAGCCAGACCCTGGGGTAAGGTAGAGGGGTGGGAGGAAGGTGAAAGGGTGGTTGGGAGCCCCTCCTGGGGACTCTGATTTCTGGGAGGGGTGATTCTGCCCCTTTGCTCTGCTCTTGTCAGTCCCTACCTGGAGTACTGTGTGCAGTTCTGGAGCCCTCAGCACAGGAAGGACATGGAAGTGTTGGAGGAGGAGGCCATGAAGATGCTCAGAGGGCTGCAGCAGCTCTGCTATGAGGACAGGCTGAGAGAGTTGGGGCTCTGCAGCCTGGAGAAGAGAAGGCTTCCAGGAGACCTGATAGTAGCCTTCCAGTATCTGAAGGAGGCCTACAGGAAAGCTGAGGAGGGACTATTGACAAGGTCTTGCAATGACAAGACAAGGGGCAACGGGTTTAAACTGGTAGAGGGGAGATTTAGACTGGATGTTAGGAGGAAGTTCTTTACAGTGAGGGTGGTGAGGCACTGGAACAGGTTGCTCAGGGAGGTTGTGGTTGCTCCCTCTCTAAAGGTGTTCAAGGCCAGAGTGGAGGAGACCTTGAGTAACCTGTACTAGTGGGAGGTGTCCCTGCCTATGGCAGGGGGTTGGAACTAAATGATCCTTGAAGTCCCTTCCAACCTTACCATTCAATGATTCTATGAAAATTTAGGTGCACAATGAAATGTGAACAGTGAAAAAGGAGTCATTCTATTCTTCGTGTTTTAGGTATATCCTACTGTGATGTTTACTTAATTTAATTTAATTTAATTTAATTTAATTTTTTTTTTTAGATTTTATTTTAATCATTCCCAGCACTGTGTTCTAAGGTCACCTAAGAAGAGTGGATAAGAAGGCATCCTTTAAGGCAGGGGAGATTACCTCTTCTTAAGGAAAGTTACAAAGTCTTTTCAGAACATCAGGTACCAGAAACCACTGAGTAGGGGAAACAGAATCAGAGAAAAATTCCTATCATGGTGTTCAGAGTTTGCTGTTCCAGGAGAAATTGGAGACAGCAGGAAGAGTATTGCAGGAGTAGCAGGATAAGCCAATATCTGCTACCATTCCCTGAGCTGGTTGAGACCCTCCATGGAAGCAGGAAGAGCAGAAGATAAAAGTAGAGATTACATCTTTCCTGTTTTATGGGGTTTTTTTTGGTCACATAACATCTGAAGGTCCATCACCCTAGTTTATATAGGGCTACATCCTTGTCTTTTGAAGCTTAAAAGTGTCTCATCTTTTTGTGGAGTCTGCCATGAGGAAAAAGTATAAGCATATAAACCTCAGCAGCCTAGGCAGCTCAGGATCTGGTTGCAGTAATGATGAGATGGATTGTTCCTTGGTCATGCCTCACTTCCTAAGGGCTCTCTGAGAGATTTTACAATGGGTGTAGATTAGAGACCTGCATCAAAACAGCTGGAATTAGCTGAAATGAATCCTGTCCTGAGATACAATGAACTGTGAAAACTGTATGAGACTGGCTGGCATGTCTTCTTGGGAAGCAGAAGGGCTGAGAGGGCAAACCTAAAAAAAGGGATCCATTTCCATTCAGTGAGAAGGATGCCACCAGAGAGTTCTGCAGGAGCAGAAGTGTGACTATGGGAGAGAAAATGAGAAAAGTCAGTGCAGGGATGGCACTGAGGACAGGTCTTAGGGCAAAGAGGAAGATTTTTCTGGTCAGGACAAGAAAAAAAAAATCAAAGAAAGAGATTATCTATTCTAAAGCAATATTGTGTCTATTCAGACACGAGTGACAAGGAGAAATGTGAGGGCGTTGTTCAAAGCTTGTACTAAAAAAGACCAAACAAAGCAAACCCCTGTAATTTCTCATTGATTGTTTTGTATTGAGATATAAATAGTGTGAAACTTAGCAGATGTTAAGAAATGTATCATTTTGGTTACCTGCAGCAGATTTCCAGTGGAGGTACTTGATATATTTCCATGTATGTCAAAGGATCTGTAGTCATTAACGTCACTGGAGGATCTGCCTTTGCCAGAAAGTGCTTAGACAAAAAACCCCAGACAGCTGAATTTCATAAAATTCACAGCTCTAGTTCCATGGAGATGTCAGAACAAGCAAATGGATGAGTTAGGAACGATTATAGCATAACATTTACTTTTTTTTTTTTTTTTGCTTGAGAAAATGACAAAAAACCAAAACAAAACAAGAAAAGACAAAAATTTTTCTTCTGGGAAAGGCAGAAATTACAAACACAAAATAAGAAATGCTGCATTAGAATTAATGCATTCACAACCAGCTTGCTTTTGTACAGTATCTACAGCTGAAATTTACTAGCCAGTGTTGCGAGATTTGCTTCCAGCTGAGAAGGCCACTTATAGCTCAGTAACTAATGTGATTTAATAAAACACAGAATAACACACTCCTACTTTCATTTTCCCAAATGAATATTAATTTCAGAAAACAATGAAAAACCATGCAATCACTCAAGAGTGCTGTGTTACAAATAAACCATATCTAAGCCAAAGCACATACTGGGTTTAGGAGGTTCTTACTTGGCTTGTGCAGGAGTCATAGAATCATAGAATCATAGAATGGTAAGGTTGGAAGGGACCTCAAGGATCATCTAGTTCCAACCCCCTGCCATAGGCAGGGACACCTCCCACTAGTACAGCTCACTCAAGGCCTCATCCAGTCTGGCCTTGAACACCTCCAGGGACGGAGCAACCACAACCTCCCTGGGTAACCTGTTCCAGTGCCTCACCACCCTCACTGCAAAGAACTTCCTCCTAACATCCAGTCTAAATCTCCCCTCTGCCAGTCTAAACCCATTGCCCCTTGTCCTGTCATTGCAAGACCTTGTCAATAATCCTTCCCCAGCCTTCCTGTAGGCCCTCTTCAGATACTGGAAGGCTACTATCAGGTCCCCTCGAAGCCTTCTCTTCTCCAGGCTGCAGAGCCCCAACTCTCTCAGTCTGTNTCATCAACCCAGGCTCCAAGGTCCTATTCCTCAGGGCTGCTCTCCAGTCATTCACCACCCAGCCTGGATTTGTGCTTGGGATTCAGTGGAACTGAGAATCTTGAGGACATTTCACAGAATCACAGAATGGTTTAGGTTGGAAAGGACCTCAAAGATTATCTAGTTTCAACCCCCCTGTGCCATAGGCAGGGACACCTCCCACTAGTACAGGTCACTCAAGGACTCATCCAACCTGGCCTTGAACACCTCCAGGGAGGTTCTGGAGCACAGAAACACAGCATGTGAACAAAGATCACAAAGATTCTGTGCTCCACGACCTCCATGGGCAAACTGTACCAGTGTCTCACCACCCTCACTGGAAACAACTTCTTCCTAACATCCATTTTCAATTTCCCCTCTGCCAGATTAAACCCATTGCCCCATTTCTATGGGCTTTCGTGTGTGCAGTCTTTGTCTCAGTCCCTGCATGTCAGTTAATGGATAATCCTGACTCTCTATGAAGATGCTGACCATGCAGATGCATACACACAAATACATAAAGTGAGATCCTGGCTTTATTAATTGCCAATAGTAATTTTGCCACTGCTTTTCACGGGGTTAAGATTTCACCCAGGAGATTTATAACCTCCAGCTTTTTCCACTCCTAAGTGATGATAAGGGCTGGTAATTTAATTTCTGTCAAAGTAATAATGTCTGAGATGCAGAAAAGCCACTCTCCCCTAGCACGCTTTTCATTACACAACAGAATCATAAATAGAAGCCTAAATAAGCACGGATCCAAAAGCTCTCCAAACCCAAGAGGTCTGTGCACATCTCCTGAAGTGTGTGCCGCTGAGGCTGATTATGGTACAGCAGCATCCTGGAGGTGTACTGCCAGCGTGCGAAGAGCTGCGGGCAGGCAGCCAGGCAAGCAGCCGGCCACCCACACATCGCTGCAGCATGCCTGCCGTACGACGGATGCCTCCAGCAATCTGCCTGCATGCTTTCAACTTTTCGCTTTCTTCTTCACCTTTGATTCATTGACTTTCTGTGCATAGTGAGAGATGTTTGGACGCGAGTGGGCTGGATGAATTTAGGTACAAAGAAACCCTGTGCCTTGAAAGGAACAGGTGGCTGTGGTGGAAATGGCTGAGTTAACAGAGCCAGATATGCAGCAGCGTGTGAAGTAGTCACCTGAGCATGGGCACAGTCGAAAGCTGGCTGAGAGGCAGCAGGGACCAGCAAAGAGACCCTGCTGCTTTATCTAGGCCAGCCCCTGAACTGACCTGGTTTTGTAAACAAATCAATGTTATAACAAACAAAAATGCAGGCAGAGGGCTGGCACCAAGTCCTTATAATGGAAAAGACGTGACATTTTTGATGAGTCTTCTCATCTTAATTCTGGCACAAACCGAGTTAAAACAAATAAACAAAACAGACAAAAAAAGTGACTATGGAAATAGAGCAGCATCAGTAGTAGGCAGTGTGAAATTGCCCTCTTACTGTAGAATGTAAACAGTAGGCATCCAAGTTTGCCAGTTCTATTTTGTACCACACATCAAGGAGAAGGTTGTTGGTGTTTTTTTTTTTTTTTTTTAGATCAAGTTCTTCCCCATGACTTAATGTAAGGTAATACACAATCTGTAATGTTAACAAGGAAAAAAGAAAAAAGACCAAAACAAAAATTGAAAGTAATAAGAAATGAATTGGAAATATTTTTACTTTTAACTCACTGATTCAAATCAATTCCATGTTGGTAGCAATCAAAAGTTGCTACCATCTGTTGTTTGGTGGTTTTTGTGGGTGAGCTGTATTGCTGTGGCCTCGTGGACAGGTGTTTCTGTAATGACACCATCGCTACGCTTGGCAGTCACTGGTAACCTTGCTGGTAGCCTCTGGATAGAAGCCAGACTGCAACGAATTTAGGCACAGAAATATCTTCTCATTCCCCTGTACCATGACCAATTCATGAAGCCACACGTGGATTGTTTTCAGTACTATGAATTGTGAGGGGAAGCTTCTGTTGTGCATATCTTGGTCAGCCTGTTTCTGGTGAAAATTGCTGTTCTCCCACCCAGAAAGGACAGTAGAAAAGGCTTTACCTCTGGATACCTACAGAGGTCAGCCTGTTTCTGGTGAAAATTGCTGTTCTCCCACCCAGAAAGAAGGACAGTAGAAAAGTCTTTACCTCTGGATACCTACAGGCCTATTCCCTTGGCACTGCCTCATGTAAAACTCTGGGAAAGGGTTCTTGAGTGGCATCATTGGCTGCTGGAGTAGCTGGTTATTTTCAACATGGTATCTCCTTCTGGCTGTTTTTGCTTCCTAACTTCACACCTGTCTCTGTCTCTGTTGGCTGTTCTCTTTCTCTAATGCCGAGCTTTGTGTCTTCCTGGCTTTGTGTTGCTTCCTGGCATCCTTACTCTTCACTGGGAAGTCTATAAGATGTTCTTACGAAAAAGAAATAGGGTACCTGTAAGTTAGCAATTCTAATTTAGCCTTGCCAAATGGTGAACAGTGGCCTGAAGCAGAGCTTCTCCAGTGTTCTGCAGCTTAAGCTGTCAGTAATTTGGTCAATTCTTCCTGATTTGATGGGGTCTAAATTACTTTCCATCTACTGCAGCTCAAGTACTGAAAAGTAAAGAGTTCATTTTCAAGCAGAGGCGAAACTACCTCTTTTGTGGTTTCTGTGCTCCCCTCTAACCATCAGAATGTTTCAGGAATTTAGCAAGGAGCAAATATATTTTATTATAGTTACATTATACTATATATATATAAAAAAATATTTTTTATATAAAATATATAAAATTGAGCTAAGCTATCATGATTCCTGGTTGAATAGCAGATGTACAACTTCCCTAATATGAGAGTATGAAAGCCTTTTCAGTGGAAATGCTCTTTAATCTAAACTGTGTTTTGGTTGGTTGGTTGGTCAGTTTAGTTTGTTGAGGTTTTGTGTGTGTGTGTGTGTGTGTGTTTTGTTGGTTTGGTTTGGTTGGTTGATTGATTGATCTTTTGGGTTTTTTTCTGTGTGTTTTTTGTTTTGTTTTGTTTTGGTTGGTTGACTGATTTGTTTGGTTTGGTTTTCTTTAAGAATAAAGTTTCCATCTTGCTGCGTAGGATCAAGCAGAAAGCCAGTGGCTGCTAATAAAATGAGTCTCGTTGACTTAATACATTTGGATAAAGTCCTTTGAGAATACTAATGTTTTTGAGAAGGAATTTTGCATTCTTTTGCCTCAACAGTATATCTTGTGTCCTTTACCATCTTGCTTTACTCATTCATAAGATTTTTTTGAGGAGGTAATATTTGTTCTGTGTAAAAACTCTGACTGAAAAGAGACATATTTGTACATAGTAGATGCTGCAGTTTAAATGTCTCCTGTCACCACCACTCTGTGGGTGGGATAATAACCTACAAGAGTCATTCTCTGGTGCAGTATAGTTTTTCACTGTTGTGCATCCTGGATTTGTGGTATGGCTTGAGAGATATCAGTGATCCAAACCACAATCCAGAACAGGGGCATAGAAATATCATAAGGACTGGATTTTCCTAATAAAATTTTCAAGTGTTTTTCCTTTACTGGAAAAACAAAAACATCTGTGGTTGATAGCTTTTGACAAAAGCAGGTCCTTTTCTGTTCGCAGCAGATAACTTTAATGAAATTTTGCTTCACCAGACCCCAAATTTCCTGTTTAAAACCTATAGGGATTGAAATATGTTCAGCTAACCTATGTTCACCTCCAGCTGGCTAGGAAACTATGGCCAAGCCAGCTGCACATTTTGAGATGAATTTTAATTGGACCTAATGACTTTGTAAAAAGTTCTGTGTTCATGTAGGAAATGCTTCTGATTAGCAGCCCTGCTGCAGTCCTGACTCTGTGGGCATATAGGTGGAAACTGGCTAGAGGATAAATTCACAGTCCTTGACCTCAGTGATCCACTAACTGAAGGGTAATGGACACTAATTAGGGAATGTTTGGGTACAATGATGTTACTTGTTTTGTGGTATCAGCTGTAGCACACAAGGCAATTTTGCACTCACTAGGGAAAAAAAAAGACTGTCAATTCATGGAGTTTATTTTCCAACCCACATTTATTGACAGAAATATATTAATTCTCCTAATCATCTGAGGATAAAAAATGGTATTACCTGTTCCAAGATATCACCTCAATTGCCTGCAAGAATCAGCAGAACTTTGCAGCTCTCATTTTCTGTGTCTCATTTTCATGAATTGTCATTATTTCTCCTCACCTACTATGGGGTCATCTTTTATGGTTTATATTGATTCCTTTCGCTGGTTGGCTACATTTAACTTTCTTTGAAAAAGTGTTTCTTCAGTGGATTTGAGTTAAATATTAAGGATTTATGACCCTGTTCATTTTCTTATCTGTTTCTTGGAAGATTTATAGAGTATTTTATCATCTCCTAAATGCTCTGTTGCTTGCTGATGAAGGAATCTTCTCAGGCCACTGGGTCTTGACCATACCTTTTTTTTAATATTCCCCCTCTCTACTCCTCTAACAGTAGTAATGCACTGTGCAGTAAAAGGGATTCAGAAGTTCATCTGTACTTTGTCTTCAGCCATGGTAAAGAACGGAGGTGCTGCTTAGTATAGACTTTGCTCCCTCCCTTGGAAGTGTTCAAGGCCAGGTTGGATGAGGCCTTGAGTAACCTGTACTAGTGAGAGGTGTCCCTGCCTATGGCAGGGGGTTGGAACTAGATGATCCTGGAGGTCCCTTCCAACCTTACCATTCTATGATTCTATGATTCTATGATAGACATGTCTCAAAGATATGGTACTATAGTACAATATGGTTTAGGCACATAAACTAAATAACAGAATTCATTAAATGTTAATATGAATAAATTACAATTGCTGCATGGACTTGCATACTGATGTGTATATATTTAAAATTAGTACCTGTTGTTTACAAAATAGTTAGATCTTTGATTCTTTATGAATACTTTGTAGGTTTGAAATGAGCTTTAAGCGGTACCAGCTCTAATTTACTGCTACTGTAGCTCACGGCATCGTTTTTATTTCAGTGGAAGACATTTTGTTTCCTACAGGGGTTTAGGTTTTACAACCTGGAAATCATAGAATGGTTTAGGTTGGAAAGGACCTCAAAGATCATCTAGTTCCAACCCCCCACCATAGGCAGGGACACCTCCCACTAGAACAGGTCGCTCAAGGTCTCATCCAACCTAGTCTTGAACACTTCCAAGGGAGGGAGCATTCACAACCTCCCTGGGCAATCTGTTCCAGTGTTTCACCACCCTCACTGTAAAGAACTTCTTCCTAACATCCAGTCTAAACCTCCCCTCTTCAAGTTTTAATGCTGACTCTTTTCCGCTTCGGACTTACTGCTGAAACTTGAGATGTCTGAATAATGTTGAAAACAAAGCACTGACTCGGAAGATGAAGGGAGGAAGACAGCCTGAACTTGTGCACCTTCTGGGCTTGTGACTCCATGTCCACACTATGAGTAAATGACAGTAGCTGACTATGAGTAAACGACAGTAGCTGACTCAGTTCAACCAGTTCCCCGTTTCCTCCTAGTTGTACTGTATTCTGGCAACCAGTCATTACAATCAGAAGTACTCTACTGACATGCTGAACTGTTGATGATGTGGAAACAAAAGATATGCAAATATTGAGGGAGTCTTAAGTAAAAATTTCTCAGACTGTCTGTTCATTTAGAAATCAAACCCTTACCCTGAATAATGCAATACCACTCCTTGTCAGCAAGACTCCATTAAGGCTGACAGAGGCACCCTCCTCATCCTTTTGGGACTTTCTTTCTCTGTTAGGTGTAAATCAGGATATTTTGCTCTGGGACTTCTGAATTCCGTATCCAGTTCTGTCACATATTTGATACGTGACCATGCAAAAATGGCATCTTTTGCAAAGGAATTGCTTAGCCAGAAGAAAGTCTGTCTGCAGTGCTCCAGGCAAAGGCACAGGGTTATGCTCAGATGGCCAATGAACCTCCTCAGACTGAGCTTTGTCAGGCAGGTAGTCTACGTAGTTTCAAGCTGTCAACAAATCCCATCTGCTCTGTCAGCAGGTGATTCTAGCAGTAATGTGGGAGGGACACCAACCCTCTTATTTGCCCAGTGTCAGGCTTCTATGCGACAATGTTGGGACAGCAGATGGGATATACTGCAGATAGCTGGGTTAAGCAAAGCTCAGTGGAGCTCACCTGCTCTGCAGGCAAGAGCACATTTGGATGGCCTGCCCCAGCACTGGGCAGAAGTAGATTTGTACTTGTTCTTGAGTACATTTCTCAGTGCAAATGGCTTAGCTGTGATTTGCCACTTTGCCTTTCATCTTATCCCTAAACCCGCTTTTAAGCAACCACAGAGGTGGAGTCCTGCTGTTCTATGGAAATGCATCTTAAGCGCTTGTATGAACAATTCCCACCTACAAAACAGACAACACATGAAAACTGCTATTATGTCTACTTAGAGTGTGCATTTTCTTTATATGTTTTAAGCAGATTATTTGTAAAACACCATGATTTACATCCAACACTTTCAGGTATAGAAGGTTAAAGAAGAAGCATATTGTTATTTTCACCTTCATTGGTCACATTTGCGAACAATCACATACGTTTAAGGGATTTTTGTGCCAGCTGTAGTTAAACCAAATGATACAATATTTCATAAACAAGGCAGCACTTAACTCAGCATCTTTATTTAAAGGTGCTAAACAAGACTTTTCTCCCTGCCTAATGGAACCCACATGAAGAGAAAAATATATGCAATCTACCCATGGAATAATTTCAGTTCTCAGGTTTAGTCACAAATAAAGTCGGACAGCTAAAAATTAAGTCATTAGTTCTTAACGACTCCTAATATCACATGAATATCTTAGGTCAGAACTGTGGTCTGACTACAGCTGGTAAAGCAGCAACAGCTGGAGAGAGTTGCTTGAAGGCTGAACTTTAGTTCACTCTGATAGTGCATCTTTGGGCTACATCTTGGAGGAGACAAGGCAAAATGATGCGTTGGTTTTTACAGCATGTATCTAAATGCAGGTGTGTAATACACACTAATGTAAAGTATGTGGATATCACAGATATCACAGCTGACATGAATATTTCAGAGGTATTTGCAGAATCTATGCCCATACTATTATAAATATATATTACGTGAACAGGCTGTTTGGCATATGACTAAAATTTTTTTTCCCCCTATAAAATACGGTTAAAGAAATTGAATGATGAAGGTAGGCAAAATAAACTGTAATAAGTCTACTTATTATTGAGTTTTTTATTTTCACAACTTGATTTATGCAAAGACTTCTGTTCAGTTTGCTTTGCCTGTTAATTTCTTTTTTTCATATAACAGGAGCTATTCATGAGCCAGTTGCTTGCAAGGTTCCATTTAATATAAACAGAGCTCTAGCAACTGAATCAGTACACACTACCACAACTTTCCATCCATATCTCTAACCTTCTAACACACATAAAGCTTTACAGAAATCTTGTGCTGAAAAGCCACTGCATTCTGCATTGTGGAAACGTGGGATACTGCAGTAGGGATTGTTAAGGTAGAAAATGTTTCTAGCTATGACTATTGTCCAAATTCTTGTGACTTCCATTCACTGTAACAAGACTAGCTTCAGTCTGGATTTAAAGCTGCAATTACAACCATTACATGCTTCCTGAATAGAGTCAGTCTTCAAATGCAATATCTAACGAAGGAGAAGCTTTTCCTCACGGAGTGGGAAATGAGTGAAAGAAAGAGCATTCATTCAGAAAGCAATTTCTTGTGTAGGATCCACTCTGCTCATACAAAATACTTTTTCTAGGTAATGTTCTTTGTAATACAGAATCAGATTTTCTATTTTAATGCCTGCTGAAGTTGCAAGCTGAGTTATTACGTGACAGCTCCGGCGAGGACGCTAGAATAACAAGTTTGTGTACTCCCTCAGCAGGGCTTGGAGAGATGGATGGAAGAGGTGTAAGCACGTTTTTGGTTATGAACATTATTCATAATTAGAATATGTGACAAGAAAAATTAGAGAGTACACAGTTGGAAAGTAAATGGCTCAATAGTTATTTATGTGTATATGTATGTATATATGTGTATATATGTATATAACTGTGTACAGTTCTGAAGTCCTCAGCACAGGAAGGACATGGAAGTGTTGGAGCGGGTCCAGAGAAGGGTCATGGAGATGATCAGAGGGCTGGAGCAGCTCTCCTATGAGGACAGGCTACAAGAGTTGGCACTCTTCAGTCTGGAGAAGAGAAGGCTTCCAGGAGACCTTAGAGTAGCCTTCTGGTATCTGAAGGGGGCCTGCAGGAAGGCTGGGGAGGGACTATCGACAAGGTCTTGCAATGCCAGGACAAGGGGCAATGGGTTTAAACTGGCAGAGGGGAGACTTAGACTGGATGTTAGGAGGAAATTCCTTAGTGAGGGTGGTGAGACACTGGCACAGGTTGCCCAGGGAGGTTGTGGCTGTTCCCTCCCTGGAGGTGTTCAAGTCCAGGTTGGAGGATGCCTTGAGTGAGCTGTACTAATGGGAGGGGTCCCTGCCTGTAGCAGGGGGGTGGAACTAGATGATCCTTGAGGTTCCTTCCAACCTTCTGATTCTATATGACACATTACAATTTTTTAATTTTTTTTTTCACTTGGGAATTCAGTATTTGGGTTTGTTTTAGTTTGTGTAATTATCTCAGATACTTCTAAGGTCATATATCTCCTGGGTTGGACAGAATTAGAAATGCCAGCTGTGATTTTGTGCTCATTTGCACACGCACAAGCCACACGATGTTGTTCCTGGTGATGGGAGCCTAATGGTGGCTTTATAGATCTATTGGTGAGATGAGTCAACATTTTTCTAGGATTAACCACCAAACCTTCCAGTCCTTTGTAGCGTTTAAGGAGTTAAGAGATCAGCATCCTACTAAAAATCCTAATTGCCATGAACACTCCAGCTCTAGTGGTGAATATCATTTGCAGTTAAGATTAAATCGATTTCACTGAAGGTGATTCTATGAATAATAACTGAGAGGGGAAAAAAGCCATAGATGTAGTTGCTAACATTTTATATTAAAAAAAAAAAAGATCTTAAAGATCATAAAATAAAATATGGAAACCCCACATATTTTCTGTCTGTGCTGCTATAGGAAAGCAAAGTTTGACATGCTTTATTTACTCAAAAAGTAGCATCCCTATAAAAGCATTTACTTAAAAATTAGACTTATGTCAGCTACCTTTGGTCCATGAATACTATGCTGAGATTCTGAAGGTTAGAAAGATCACTCAAAAGTACAGAATTACATTCTACAGAACTTCTGTCAAAGAATTTTAGCCAAGTTTTGAGTGTTTGATTAAGGTGTGTATTGCCTCTCATCTTGTAAATGGAAGGCATCACAGTATTTTTCACATATGATTAATCACATTTCCATTAAAAATAAGTGTCTCAAACCCAACATGAATTTATTTATTCACTATTCATAAGATCTATTTGCACTAGACTAAAGTTTCCTTTGTCTATCCATAGTGTTCTCATCTTTAAGATATTTAGAAACAGTAATTGGGTTATTGTGCCATCTTGATACATCAAGCACAGCATAACCAGCTGGTCAAAAGAGGTGACTGTTTTGCTTGTATTCAGTGCTGGTGTGGCCTCACCTTCAGAACAGTGTGCAACTCTGGGACCAACATTTCAACAAGTTCCTTGAATGCATCCAGAGGAGGGCAACAAAGCTGGTGAAAGGGCTGCAAGACCTTTCTGTGAGGGGTAGCTAAGCAATCTGTGTTTGTCTAGTTCAGAGGAAAGAAAGCTGAGGCTTGACCTCACCGCTCTCTACATCTTCTTGAGGAGGAGAAATGGAGATCTGATGATGGAGTGCTGATCTCTTCTCCCTGGTGTGCAGTGATATGATGCAAAAGGAAAGGTTCAAAGCTGTGCCAAGGGAGGTAGAGACTGGACATGAGGAAGAATTTCTTTAATGAGAGGGTGGTCAAACACCAGAACAGACTTCCTAGAGAGGTGGCTGGTGCCCCAAACCTGTCAATGATTAAGAGGCAATTGGACAATATCCTTAATAACATACTTTAATTTAGTCATACCCAGTTAGTCAGTCAGTAGAATTAGATGGTCATTTTTGGTCCCTTGCACTCCATTCCATTCCATTCCATTCCATTCTATCCTATTCGCCTTCCAGTATCTGAAGGGGGCCTACAGAAAGGCTGGGGAGGGACTATTGACAATATCTTGCAATGACAGGACCAGGGGCAACGGGTTTAAACTGGCAGAGGGGAGATTGAAACTGGATGTTAGGAGGAAGTTCTTTCCAGTGAGGGTGGTGAGACACTGGAACAGGTTGCCCAGGGACGTTGTGGCTGCTCCCTCCCTGGAGGTGTTCAAGGCCAGGTTGGAGGAGGCCTTGAGTAACCTGCACTAGTGGGAGGTGTCCCTGCCTGTGGCAGGGGGTTGGAACTAGATGATCCTTGAGATCCCTTCCAACCTTACCACTCTATGATTCTATGATTCTATGATTCTATGACTTGTTTTCTTCTGATATTTTTCAACTATTTATTTCTTATCTTATTTATACATCGTATTTGTACATCTTATTATACATTTATCTATTCTATTCTATTCTGTTCTATTCTATTCTATTCTGTTCTGTTCTATTCTATTCCATCTCATTGCATTCCATTGCATTCTATCCTATCCGATCCTATCCTATCCTATCCTATTCCATTCTATTTTATTCTCAAAAACTCAAAAAATCCCTGTCTCCTAAACTGTACAGTGGTTTCTCGAGTCATTGAGCATACTTATTTTTACTGTAGCTCTCTCCCATTTTTCATTTACTCTTTCTGGAATGTGGACCATAGAGCATGACAAACTCATATCATACTTACCACTGCCATTGTAAAATCATCTTCTTATTAATTGTCTCTGTGGAAACACAAATATCTTACCAATGTATTTTATTTTGTTGAGCTATGTGATTTCTGTGGCTTGGAACCTGTAGTGCAAGCTCTGGCAGTCAAGTCTCTCGTGTTTATTCTCAAGGTCTCACAGGTTTTACTAGCAGAACATTTCAAGTTTTGCTCTGGTAACTTTGGTTTTTCCACTCCTTACCTGCATAATACTTTAATATGTTCAGCTTAACAAGCAGTTCGGATTGCTTTGTATAACCGATCAGTCCTCAACATTACTTACCATTCATTCTGTCCTGCACAAACTGCATAAATGGTGATTTTATGTCTCCCACTCTCACTCCATCAGTGAGAGCTGAGCATGCAGAAAAGCATAGTCTATGAAGAGCATGAATTGCCAGGATTCATTTGTATGGCACTGTAACATTCCTTTGTTATTTGCCTCTGCTCATACACCAGCTTGTGCATTTCAGAATTTTGTCCTGAAATCAGTAATGGAATGTAAAATGCATTTCACAGGGAAAGGTTGATTTTATTTCAGCTCAAATCCATCATTTATGTATCCACTAAATTCTACCAGTACACCATCTGGTAAGGAGACAACAGGGGTATATTACACATAATGCAATTATGGTGTGAAAACACAGCCATTTTTGTTATTCATTAGATTGCATTACTAAAATGTTTAGGAAAGATTAGAATGTAAACTAATAATACTTTTCAGTGTGCTCATAAAAGTATTTCTGCAGTCTTCAGAGTGTATACATCTCTTAGGAATGTGATTCAGAATTCACAGTATCACAGTATCACCAGGGTTGGAAGAGACCTCAAAGATCATCAAGTCCAACCCATTACCACAGACCTCAAGACTAGACCATGGCACCAAGTGCCACGTCCAAACCTGCCTTGAACACCTCCAGGGACGGTGACTCCACCACCTGCCTGGGCAGCCCATTCCAGCAGTCAATGACTCTCTCAGTGAAGAACTTTCTCCTCACCTCCAGCCTAAACTTCTCCTGGCACAGCTTGAGACTGTGTCCTCTTGTTCTGGTGCTGCTTCATTGAAACCGGAAAAGACAGAGCAGAAAAGATTGAACATCAGTCCTGAAATGCAGTTTCCTAACTTCCCTTCCTGCTTCTCTCCTTTCCTCTACGCTTTTTGTGATTTTCAATTTGGATCCCTTCATTTTAATGATGTATTTACTGAATATCATCCCTGACATTTGTCACCAAGCAAAACATAGGTGGCATTATTTTATACAGATTTGACAAAAGTTTGAAGTTTGTAATCGGATGAAAGTTGTTTGAAATTATTGACTGAAACATCTCCGGCTTCATGTATCATAGAATCATAGAATGGCAAGGTTGGAAGGGACCTCAAGGATCATCTAGTTCCAACCCCCTGCTATAGGCAGGGACACCTCCCACTAGCACAGCTCACTCAAGACCTCCTCCAACCTGGCCTTGAACACCTCCAGGGAGGGAGCAGCCACAACCTCCCTGGGCAACCTGTTCCAGTGCCTCACCACCCTCACTGGAAAGAACTTCCTCCTAACATCCAGTCTAAATCTCCCCTCTGACAGTTTAAACCCATTGTCCCTTGTCCTGTCATTGCAAGACCTTGTCAATAGTCCCTCCCCAGCCTTCCTGTAGGCCCCCTTCAGATACTGGAAGGCTGCTCTAAGGTGTCCTCAAAGCCTTATGTAGCTTATGCTCAGTACTGTAATTTGCAGCCCTGCATTCTGCTTAATTTCCTTCAATAATCAGACAATTAATGTACACAGATACTTCTGTAGTTGATGCTGGGTGGACTTGTTTTCTTGCTCTTCACACTTTAAAACGGATTTTTCTGTTGTTATCCTAAACAAAATTTTCCTATAATGTACGAACCTGGAATCTGGACACATGTATGTATTTTCAAAGGATTTTCTTTACTCACCATTTTGAACAGAAGGGTATTGACCAGTTATAAATAGCTATATGCCTACTTTTCACTTAAGTATCTTTCTGAATTCTGATCAGAAACACAGTTGTGATGTGCAGTTCTGCTGTTACTCTTAAAAAGCATATGTCATTTTTTTTTTTTGGACCATATATATCTTGTCTTTACCAGCAGCAAATACTGGCTGCAGTTCAACCACAGCACAATGGCTGTCACTCAATAACATCTTCAACAGTCTCATTATGCAAACCATTCGAAGTGAGGTGATTCTGCCCTTTTACTCTGCTCTCGTCAGAGCCCACCTGGAGTACTGTGTGCATTTCTGGAGCCCTCAGCACAGGAAGGACATGGAAGTGTTGGGGCGGGTCCAGAGGAGGCCATGAAAGATCAGGGCTGGAGCAGCTCTCCTATGAGGACAGACTGAGAGAGTTGGGGCTCTGCAGCCTGGAGAAGANAATTTGGAGTAGATATTAGGAGGAAGTTCTTTGCAGTGAGGGTGGTGAGGCACTGGCACAGGCTGCCCAGGGAGGTTGTGGCTGCTCCCTCCCTGGAGGTGTTCAAGGCCAGATTGGATGAGGCCTTGAGTGAGCTGTACTAGTGGGAGGTGTCCCTGCCTACGGCAGGAGGTTGGAACCAGATGATCCTTGAGGTCCCTTCCAAACTTACCGTTCTATGATCTATGATTCTATTTTGCCTGTCATGCTGACAATATGCAGAAGTAGCAGAGCAGTAGCACTGTTTACTAGTAGCAGAGCAAGTGTGAGTGACTGTGTCACTGGAGTGCCCAAAATATGGAACCACTATGGTTTCCACAAATCATAGAATTGTGTATGGGGTAAATACATGAAGACTATGTAAACACAAGAGTAAAAGAGAAGCTGGACATCCAGCATATGAATGGGTTTACTCATGTTTTTCCATGCATGTAACTATGATTACACAAGCTTACCTGCAGATAAATGTGACAGGGAAGTGTTGCACTCTGCTTTCCATATGTATTCAAACCTTTAATATAAATTGTATTTCAGCTATACATAAAAAAATTCCTTACCATAAGTGTATCTTTTTTATTAGGTTAATGTGAAATCCTGAAAAGCCAGGGTTTATAAACTTGACTTCAGCCATGTATGGATTTAATGCAGTTTTAAATAACATAGCTCTGAATATTTAGTAGAATGAATAATGGTTAATGTAATTTTCAGCATTTAGCTTGTGAGGGAACAGATTTCCTCACTAAAAGAGACCAGAACAGAGCACATCAAAGTATACTTTCCTGTATGAGACTTATGAGTGAGATATGACTTATGAGAGCAAGGAACTCCAGACTGCTACTAAGAACAAGAAGATTAGATGTAGCTAAAAATTAAATAAAGAGAAAGCATATTGGGATGGGATCTTTGGTGGCTTATTAAATTCTTTCTTTATTTCTTTTTTAAAATCAAATTAAGGTTCACTTGTAGATACTTGTTTGCAAAGGAAGTTAGTTGAGTGGTGGGAAGGAGGGGAAATGAGAGGTACATGCTTTTGTTCTGCTGAGCAATATGAGTCAGGATACTAGTAAATAAAGTCTCTGGATTGTTCTTCCCCAAGAAGAGTGAGAGCCTAAGCAGAGTTTTTTTCATACTGCAGCAGTAGGTTTTTTTCCTGCTTTAATGGATTCACAGAAAATACTAAGCTGAAAAAAGGAAAGGTTCTTGGACTTAATGCTGTAGAATTGTTGAGCAATGCTTTCTCTAGTAGGAAAAAAATTGTAATTTTACAAAATAGGGATGCCTCATTTGAGTAAATTTTATCTGGCTATAACTCACAGTTCAAAGTATCACAGTATCACCAAGGTTGGAAGAGACCTCAAAGATCATCAAGTCCAACCCGATACCACAGACCTCAAGACCAGACCATGGCACCAAGTGCCACGTCCAAACCCGCCTTGAACACCTCCAGGGACGGTCACTCCACCACCTCCCTGGGCAGCCCATTCCAGTAGCCAAGGACTCTCTCAGTCAAGAACTTTCTCCTCACCTCCAACCTAAACTTCCCCTGGTACAGCTTGAGACTGTGTCCTCTTGTTCTGGTGCTGGTTGCCTGAGAGAAGAAGGTAACCTCCTCCTGGCCACAACCACCCTTCAGGTAGTTGTAGAGAGCAAGAAGGTCTCCCCTGAGCCTTCTCTTCTGCAGGCTAAACAATCCCAGCTCCCTCAGCCTCTCTTCATAGGGCTTATGCTTGAGGCCTCTCCCCAGCCTCGTTGCCCTTCTCTGGGCATGTTCAAGCACCTCAATGTCCTTCTTAAATTGAGGGGCCCAGAACTGGACACAGGACTGAAGGTGTGGCCTAACCAGTGCAGAGTGCAGGGGGAGAATGACCTCCCTGCTCCTGCTGGCCACACTATTGCTGATGCAGGCCAGGATGCCATTGGCCTTCTTGGCCACCTGGGCACACTGCTGGCTCATGTTTAGGCGGGTGTCAATCAGCACCCCCAGATCCCTTTCTGTTTGGCTGCTCTCCAGCCAGTCATTAAGGCAATCTTGATTTGAAGAGATTACCTCTCTAAGCCACATGCTTAGGTAGTTCAACTTGACTTATGTTTTCAAGTTTTTAAGAGCTGAGGACAACTCACTGAAAGTGTGCTTGTTACTGTTAAGTTTAAATTATCAGAAAATAAAAATAGATGTGAAGTTTCACCCAGGAAAGTGTATGTTTGTTTAAATTCTGCTCAGGTTTTTTAGTCATAAGTATTACTGGCCTCACAAATGAGTTGTGTGGGAGTAAGATTTCTATGTGTCCGTATTGACTGTAGATTGATGGTGTATTTTTTAAAATGAAATGTAAATGAAAGATGCATTATAGAATTCATTATCTTGGCTACAGACAACATTTTTTTCTGCTTGGTGTTTTTCCTGAGGCTTGATGTAAATGTGTAAACAAAAAGGAAATTCTTGCTTGTTTTTCAGCTTCAGCTGGAAATGTTATAATTGTGAACCTGTTTGTGTGTATTAGTCCCAAATCTAACACTCCCCCTCCACTGTTTTTTTCCCCTTTTATTTTTCCATTTGTTTTTGTTTTGTTTTGTTATATTTTTGGTTTTCAGGACACACAAAGGATTAAGAGCAAAAATCTAGTCTTTCTGTGCTTTCCTGGTAGTTGTTACTTGGAGGGACTGTTTGTGTTTGCAGGAGTGAGGGTTAAGTTCTTCATTACCTTAATTTCAACCTTTTTCCTCCTCTTGCTGTCTGTAAGTAACCTGACTATTAATCACAGACAGAGTGATGACCTCAGTGATGTGGAGGCCTTTTTCTATGATGGTTGAACTAAAACTGCCAACTTCCTTTACAGCATCTTTCAATGAAACAGCATTAACATCAAGCCTCCAGTGGTCTGGGAACAATGTTGTACATTGCTGGCACAGCTACAAAAGATTTTCACACTGGTACCCTGAGTCATCTTGTCCCTTTACATTTTCATGCACACGTTTTACCTTCAGCTTTTGAGGGTGAGTTTTCATTCAGTCTCTCATAAAATTACTTTACCTAGCAACAGTAAATAAGTCACTTGATGGACAAAGCTAAAGCTGCTGCACAGATTTCCTCATTGCTTCTATACCTCTTAACAGACTTCGATGGGCAGAGCTAAGAATATATTTACTTAATGTGACCTGTAAGTCAATTCAGATGTGAATGCTGAGATACTAAACACAGCCTGATCTGTTTTGAGCTGTGGAGTTTTGATAGCTGACTCAGGGTTTAGACTATTCAGCATCAGCAAAAGCCTAATACGTACAGTGGAGGTGACATGAAAAGATTCCAACCAGAGATTTCATCAACTTGGAATTCAAATTCTTGATACTCACAGGTTACTAAGAGCTAAGGTAAGATAAAATATTCATAATAGCATTACTTCTGGAATCTGTTTTTATTAGAGGGCATGTTGAACTCTATGGAACTGTCTATGAACTCTATGAATTGTTGGAGCGAGTCCAAAGGAGGGCCACAAAGATGATCAGAGGGCTGGAGCAGCTCTGCTATGAGGACAGGCTACAAGAGTTGGGGCTCTTCACCCTGGAGAAGAGAAGGGTTTGAGGAGACCTTGTAGTAGCCTTCCAGCACGTGAAGGAGGCCTACAGGAAGGCTGGGGAAGGACTATTTACAAGGTCTTGTAATGACAAGACAAGGGGTAAAGGGTTTAAACTGGCAGAGGGGAGATTTAGACTGGATGTTACGAGGAAGTTCTTTGCAGTGAGGGTGGTGAGGCACTGGCACAGGTTGCCCATGGAGGTTGTGGCTGCTCCCTCCCTGGAGGTGTTCAAGGCCAGGTTGGATGAGGTCTTGAGTGAACTGTACTAGTGGGAGGTGTCCCTGTCTATGATCCTTGAGGTCCCATTCTATGATTCTATGATTCTATGATTCTACGATTGCAATTTATTGAAAAATCAAGAGATGTTTGAGTGTATTTTGGGATCTGCTAGAAGAAGCTGTTAAAAAAACCCTGCAAAAGAAATGAGAGGAAAAAAAACCAAAATCTTACTAAAGGTGGGGTCCCTGTCTAAAGTATGACCAACTGGAACAAAATGTTGAGAATTAAATATCTCAGGTCTCAATCACATTTCTAACACCTGTGGTTAAAGGCTGGCATTTTATAAGTTTGTGATCTTGCTGTATTTAGACAACAGTGTCTCGACAGGAACTTTAATGGAGAGAGCAGAGACTAGCTAACCAGGCATATAGGTTTGCTTGGCTTTTAGAAGCTGTGACCTGTAATACAGTACTAGAAAAATTTGAAGCCTGGAAAACTCCAAAGCACTCAAAAGCTTTTTTGTAAGGTGTAACCCCAACTGATTACGGAAATACAAAAGGAAAAGCAGGAGGTCACAGAGAGACTGATACAAGAGAAAAGACATTGTTAAGAAGAAGCTCAGTCAATAAGCATTTGGAAGATGGGAAAGGGAACATCTTGGAGAGGAAGGATTGAGGGTGAGGGAACAGAGGCCAAGAGGGAAGGGAAAGAGCACAGTGAGCAATGTCATGGTAAAAAAAAACAACTTCTTGTGGAGAGCTCTCTGGGGGAATTTTGCTCCTCCTTGAAATGTAAGCAGTAAAGAAAGGATATGGGAAGAAGAAATCTGTAGTCTCTGAGCAACAGGTAAATGTTAGAGGAGATGTGGTTTTATGGCATTGTTTAGATTATGATAATTTAAATGAATCCTGGAACTTTCCCTAAGAATCGTGGCTCTTAGAGCTCTGAGTGATAATCATTTCTTTGGTTTTGTAATTTCTCCTTAGGGACTTCATACGATTATTTTATCTAAAAGTCATGTAAGCCCTCAGGGTGGGATTTCCCTTGCATAACTGCAAACAAATCCAGTGTAGACATCTACATCTCTACTATTCACCTGAGACTTCTTTGTTGTCAGTGAAAACAGCTGCATTTTTCCTGGAAGGGATTTTGCTAATTTAAATCTGAAATACCTACCTTAGGATGAGATGAATGATGACCCAGACCTTTTCTCTTTAAACCCTGCCCACATCATTCACTGCAAGCTGGGAAGTACCTCATGCATATTGATAATTGTTGTCATTTCTCTTGCTTTAGTGACAACATTAAATTAGGAATCTCAAACACAGGGACTGTTGAGAATTTCTTCACGATTCTCTCAGGTAGAAGTATTCTCACAGCAGTTTCTACTGGTTTTAAGTTTGTGGAAGTGAGAGTGTGAGTGAAAGGGATTAAATTAATTAGACTAGCAAGCAGAAATATATGCTAAATGTTTGCTGTGGATAACAGTAATTTATTCAGTTCAAAACTTTGGAGAGCTAATTCAAAGAAACAGTTATACAATGCAAGCTTCCAGCTGAATTATTTTTTTCCCAGAAGGTAGGAATATCATCAATGCAGGAAAGAATTTGGTTAATTTTATGATTAAATGGGATCTTTTGCTGACACCGAAAGACTGGCAAAGACAAGATGTACTGTCAGTAGATGAGTTCTTCCACCAAAAGACTTCCACTCAAACTAAGGTTTGGTGACCCAAACTGATGGGCTATAGGGTGCTGCAGTTTCAGGCATCATGACATGAGAGGTGTCCCTGCCTATGGCAGGGGGTTGGAACTAGATGATCCTTGAGGTCCCTTCCAACCTTACCATTCTACGATTCTATGATCTACTGTATCTTAATCCAACATGTAAGCAGATTGGAAGTACAGGATACTCTGAATCTTTTTTTAGGGGGGGATATTTTAAGGACAGAGGGCTGGATAACAGATGACACATGGTTTTGTCTCTCCTTTCAGTATAATCTGCATTCACACTGCATCCATATTTTAAGTCTTTTGCCACCATAGAAGCCATAAGTGCCAGGATATCAGGTTGGTGGTAGAGTTGCTGATACAAAAGGACAGGAGAAGAAATGCCCTCTGGATGCCACATCCTTCTATAAAACACCTGGGTTTGAGATGCACTAGGACACACACTGCAAAGCAGTCACTCACCAGAAAACAACCTTTTAAAACAGTGGACCCTTGATCTAAGCTGGTCGCTTCTTACTTGGTTTCTGGTTTAGTGATAGGCTTCTAGATAAACTATGGATCTAGCTGTAGCTCATGAAATGGCAAGACAGACTTTGAACTAAAAAAAGGCAATTTGGTGTTCTAAAAATCCATAAAAACCCCCAAAATAAACCTCAAAAAGGGCCTTCTAAGACTTCACAAACACTAAATGATGGGATTTGTTATAACCTCTTCTAGCAGTTAAGGAGAAGGGACAGTAGAGCAGTGACAAGGACTGCAAGTTAAATGACCTAAATAGGATGAATGAACCTCAGGTACTATATGTGGTGGTTTAGGGCACAGGTTCCCTTAAGAAAGCCACAGAGTTCTCCAGGAGGACCTGGGAGATCCAGGAGGTGGACTCTGGAAACTGTAATTTTGTTATCAATCCCATAATTCTGTTATCGCTTTATAAGCGATGGGAAGCAAAGCCAAATCTCTCTCTCATTTCTCCCTTCCTTGGGCTCTCTGGAGGGAGGCATTATCTGTTAACTGATGGGGGAGTGTGATTGTTGGGGAGTTCCTCACCCCCCAGTCTTTGTAAAATCACCCAGACTAGACTCAGCCGACCGTAAGTTAAGGACTGAAGCTCTATTTACAGCTCAGCACAATATACAGAGATATACACAATAGACAGGAATAGTTACAGAAATAGACAAGTTAAAGGTAATACAGAAACACGACTCCCCTCCCAGAAATCAGAGTCCCCAGGAGGGGCTCCCAACCACCCTTCCACCTTCTTCCCACCCCTCTACCTTACCCCAGGATCTGGTTTATGCACAAGGTGAGTTTGGAGGATCAGCCGGGGGAGTTAAAAGCAGAGTGGTTAGTGAGGTTAGCAGAGAAGCCAGCAGACACACATCAGCTAGAGAGACACTCTCCCTCTGTCTTACCTATGTTTGTGTTCTTGCTCTTACACATCTCAGCAAGCCTATGAGTGAAGCAGACATCACCATTGTTTTCTTTTCACAGTCTATAATTTTTTTTTTTAATTAAAATATTCCAATTAATCTCAAACCAGCACAGGGAGTAACCCTGCCTGTGGCCTTCAAGGCTGAAGTGTATTTCTCGCTGCACACCTAATGGGAGTTAATGGCAGGGGAAGGAAATGACCGCTGGGGTTTGGTGGTTTAGCTTGGTTGAAGGGAAGGTTTTGGGAGAATTCTCATGTATTCTGTATCTGTATTAGCTATAAAGGATTCATGTATTCTGTATTTTCCTGTACATCTCTAAATACAGTTTTCTGAATTCCTCACCAATTCAACCAGAGCATCTTTCTTTTATTTCCTTCAGGAATAAAACCTTTTTTTTTTTTTTTTTTCTGTTCCTCTCTTTAAAACCTTAGACACTATAGAATTACTCAGAAAACTCTTTCAACAGGAGAGTTTAATTTATATTGTACCATCCTCAAAATAACTATGTGAATATTGCCACAAAATAACTATGTGAATATTGCCACATAGACATTTTCAACACTTGGCTGATGTGGAAAGTGCTGAGATGCAACTTTTGTTTGTTTGCCTTAAGAATAAAATTGTAAAGCATAGAATATTTATTTATTTGGAATCGAAGGTGTAAGGTCTGTTGTAAGAATGAGAACTCAAGCCTAGCGTCTTCCAAAGAACCAGTTTAAACCTTCACTGTTTTTAATAATGCTGAAATGCATGTCAGACACTAGTGAGAGACACAGCATGGCATTCAGTTTATGAGATGAGAGGTAAAAAGATAAAAAACAAGTACTTAAGAAACTAAGAGAAAGGTTTCTGTTGTCTGCACAGTGGGGCAATGTGTAAGCCTGAGAGAGAAACCAAAAGATTTTTTTCTGTGATTAAAGAAAACCAAACCCAAACTCTTCAATCAACCATGGCCCAGTACATTTCCAAAGCAAGTTGCAGAAAATATATGCACAGCAGACCTGTGTGATGGTTTGAGGCCAATTGGAATATTTTAATGAAAGAAATTAGATTATAGGATGTGAAAAGAAAACAATGGTGATGTCTGCTTCACTCATAGGCTTACTGAGATGTGTAAGCACAAGGACACAAACATAGATAACACAGAGAGAGTCTCAGTCTCTCTGACTGCTTGTGTGTCTGCTGGCCTCTCTGCTGAGCAACCTCACTAACCACTCTGTCTAATTTGCCTTGCCAATCCTCCAAACTTACTTTGGGTTAAGGTAGAGGGGTAGAAAGAGGGTGAAAGGGTGGTTGGGAGCCCCTCCTGGGGACTGTGATTTTCTGGGAGGGGGATTGTGTTTCTGTATTACCTTTAACTTGTATATTTCTGTAAATATTCCTGTCTATTGTGTATGTATCTGCTTGTACATTGTGCTGAGCTGTAAATAGAGCTTCAGTCCTTAACTTCCAGCTGGCTGAGTCTAGTCTGGGTGATTTTACAAAGTTGGGGCGGGGGGGGAACTCCCAAACCATCATGACCTGCTTCATCTATTTTCATAGAATCATAGAATGGTAAGGTTGGAAGGGACCTCAAGGACCATCTAGTTCCAACCCCCTGCCATAGGCGGGTCCCGAGGAGGCCACGAGGATGATCCAGAGGGCTGCAGCAGCTCTGCTATGAGGACAGGCTGAGAGAGTTGTGGCTCTTCAGCCTGGAGAAGAGAAGGCTTTGAGGAGACCTTAGAGTAGCCTTCCAGTATCTGAAGTGGTGTACACAAAGGAGTCCTTCTTGCTGTGAAAAAGTTGCATAGTACTCTGAGTACAAAATTATCTGGCTGATATCAGAACTGCCTCCCACTGTGAGAGGAAGCCCTTGTGGTTTTAGAATACACTTTTAAAGAAGTATTTTTAATTAACTGCTAAATACTCAGTGTAGAGGAAGAAAGAGAAGGAAAATGTAGCCTTGTGAGCTGGTTCAAAAGGAAAGAGGGTTGTGTGTATCCCTTGCATTCTGACCAGTGAAAATACTCCACTGTCTATAAACATTGTGAACTGTGGCTCCAAAAATCTACTTAGTAACAGTCAACAAATGAGACTTATACACCCAGATATGGAATTTTTCTGTTCCTACACTGTTGAACAGTTAACTCTGCAGAGATATTACATCTTTTTCATTTCAAAATTGGCTTCATGCACTTTCATTTTAAATCACTGCATACTAAATTCTGTAACTCTTTGTTACAAAACCCACGAAGCACCAGTAGGAATTTTCAAATGAAAATTTGTGGTCAACAGCACCTTCAGGTAGGTCTTTTCATCACTTGGTCAGTTGTCCTATCTGTTGGTTCCAACAACAACAACATACAGCTCAGTAAAAATGAAATTAAATTTCAAATATTGAGTGCCTATAAGGGAATGTCTCCTTGTGGCTCTCTTAATCAAAATGTGCTCTGCTTCAGAAAGAAAATTATATCAAGGTGGCCAGCTTCCCTCCCCTCTCTCTCTCCTCATGAATAAGTAAGCCAGAACTGCATTGATTTATTGTGGAACAGAGAGATCTTCAAGGGCTAAACAGTGCATTTGGAATGAATGCTCAGGCTACCTGTAAAGCAGAGCAGAAGACTATTTCTATTCCCAGCCAATTCAACTGCAGCAGAAAGTCTCACTGCAATATTACTGGGATATTGTCAGTATGTGGTGTGTATGAAGATAAAAAGTCTCCTTTACAATGTCTTCTAGGACATGAGTCTAACCAGGTGAGTTAGCAAGAAAGGTATGGATGGCTGTACATTAAAATATGTTTTCTGATGCTTCTGGTGATTATACTTTGAATGTCTCTTGGTTTTGAGGTTAACTTAGACACGGCACCAGTTGAGAGAGTGTGTTGATAGGTCCCACTCACAAGGAGGTCCCAGCATGGCTCATTCATGAGAATACAAAAAGGCTGGAGATCAGCTGCCTTGCAGGCTGTGTGCAGGTAATTCATCTGGAGACAGACTAAAATATCAAGTCTATTTGCTATCTGGACGATGCAGATCCCTTTAAAAGTTTTACCTCAGACTGTCCACCAGCAGATATGGATTACAGAATCATAGAATTAGAATGTTAAGGTTGGAAGGGACCTCAAGGATCATCTAGTTCCAACCCCCTGCCATAGGCAGAGACACCTCCCACTAGTACAGGTTACTCAAGGCCTCCTCCAACCTGGCCTTGAACACCTCCAGGGAGGGAGCAGCCACAATCTCCCTGGGCAACCTGTGCCAGTGTCTCGCCACCCTTGCTGCAAAGAACTTCCTCCTAACATCCAGTCTAAATCTCCCCTCTGCCAGTTTAAAAATATTACCCCTAGTCCTGTCATTGCAAGACCTTGTCAATAGTCCCTCCCCAGCCTTCCTGGAGGCCCCCTTTAGATACTGGAAGGCTACTATCAGATCCCCTCAAAACCTTCTCTTCTCCAGGCTGCAGAGTCCAAACTCCATAGCCTGTCCTCATAGCAGAGCTGCTGCAACCCTCTGAGCATCTTTGCAGCCTCCTCTGGACCTGCTCCAACACTTCCATGTCCTTCCTGTGCTGGGGGCTCCAGAACTGCACACAGTACTCCAGGTGCATTCTTTTTGTATGGATTTTTTCCCCTTTCACCATTTCCAAGAAGAAACAGAGCAAAGTCTCCAGTACTTGGGACAAGTTTTTTCCGAGTGATTTTTAAGGATAGACTAAAAAAAAAAAAATAATTTTTAGTAGACCAAAGTTTTTATTGGGTGCTTAGTATAGAAAAGCTTAATTGGAGATGTTTAATGTCATATAGGGGAATGATGCATCTAACTCCTATGGGATTTAGTCAGTTGTCCTCTGTGTCTCCGGAGTCCAGTCCTTAACATTTTAACTTAAAATCCAATTTACAGATAAAATAGCTCAGATTTAAGGTAGATTTTTATCCAACCTAATAAAAAAAGCTTATTTAGGAAACTGTAGTGTCTTTTGTCCAGGTTCTGTGCAAAATCATCATTCAAACTAAATTTCTCAGTTTTTATTCAGCAGCTTTGGATGTATGGAGGAAAACAAGGGGACCTATGCCTGTGGATGGCTCACAGACTGCTCCCAGGAAGTCCTGCTTACTTTGTTTAGCTCATTCAACAAAGCTGGAGCTGGAAGAAGGCAATGTGCAAACACTAGACTAACGTCTCACAATTAAAACACCACCTAGTGAATCAACAATGAAGCATATGTCTCCCTGTCAAAATAAAATCATTTACCAAACATTACCTTTGGATAATGTGTGCTGTGCTGTTGGTGACTCATATAAAGTTGGTGATTCAATGACCTATATGGATCTTGCTATTGTTAGATTGCTAGCTCCATTTTCTTTTAAGTGCCACTCCAACAATATGACTGATTAGGAGAACGAAGCCTTATCAAAATAAAGCTATAAAAGGACCACATCTTGCATGTTTGTTTTGAAGTTCAGGCTAAATCCTAAATCTGGGGCTTAGCTCAGCACTCACATGTCCAATCAACTGATGTTTTGCCGGCTGGCAAACAAAGTCATCTTTACTGTCACCATTACATGTTAGACCTGCATCCTCTATGTAACTGCACTTTGAAAGGATTCTTTTCAAGAAGCACCTTAGGGATTAAAAAAATGGCATCTGACACCCATTTGAGAACTGATTGTAAATAGTCTGATTTACTTTACTTACTAATTTACTGGGTGGTGAAAGGCTGGACAGCAGGCCTGAGGGAAAGTATGTGGGGGTCTGGGTTGATGAAAAGCTCAACATGAGCCTGCAGTGTGCACATGCAGCTCAGACAGCAACTGAGTCCTGGGCTGCATCAAGAACAGTGTGGGCAGCAGGGCAAGGGAGGGGATCCTGCCCCTTTGCTCTGCTCTCGTCAGACCCCACCTGGAGTACTGTGTGCAGTTCTGGAACCCTCAGCACAGGAAGGACATGGAAGTGTTGGAGCGGGTCCAGAGCAGGGCCACGAAGATGATCAGAGGGCTGCAGCAGCTCTGCTGTGAGGACAGGCTGAGAGAGTTGGGGCTCTGCAGCCTGGAGAAGAGAAGAGGAGGCTTCAAGGGGATCTGATAGGAGCCTTCCAGTATCTGAAGGGGGCCTCCAGGAAGGTTGGGGAGGGACTATTGACAAGGTCTTGCAATGACAGGACAAGGGGTAATGGGTTTAAACTGTCAGAGGGGAGATTTAGACTGGATGTTAGGAGGAAGTTCTTTGCAGCAAGGGTGGTGAGACACTGGCACAGGTTGCCCAGGGAGGTTGTGGATGCTCCCTCCCTGGAGGTGTTCAAAGTCAGGTTGGAGGAGGTCTTGAGTGACCTGCACTAGTGGGAGGTGTCCCTGCCTATGGCAGAGGGTTGGAACTAGATGATCCTTGAGATCCCTTCCAACCTTACCATTCTATGATTCTGTGATTCTATACTTTCCTGCCCTCCATGCCACAAATGAAAAAAAAAAAAAACAAAGCAAAAATCATCAACGTGTTCTAGGACAGGATTCTCAAAGCAGTTGAGACTATAATAGGATGACAGGAGAGGGCAAATGTGTCTGTTACACATGCTTGTATGCATATTCACATATGTTTATCCTTCCTTTTCTTAATCTTACACAGTAAGTATGTGATAAATTATGACATGATCGCTGCCAGTGTACCAGAACCTCAAGGCTGCCACATATTGATAATATGAAGTTGGGTCTACAAATGTCTGAAAAACATTTTTCATGAAAAATGAATTTCTTGCTTATTGCAAAAAAACTGCCTGCATTCTTATTGCATGCAGATGTTGTCTTCAGGGTTTTTTTTTTTGGTTGGTTTTTTGTTTGTTTGGTTGGTTGGTTTTGGGGTTTTTTGGGGTTTTTGTGGGTTTTTTAAAATTTGTTTTGATTTTGTTGGCTTTTTTTTGTTTCATNCTTTTTTTTGTTTTGTTTTGGTGTTTGAGTTTTTGTTTGTTTTTTTGTTTGGTTTGTGGTTTTTTATTTTTCTGTTTGTTTTGTTTTGTGTTTGGTTTTTTTTTGCTTTTGTTTTTTTTCTTGAGTGGGTAGTGTTATGTTGTAAGTTGACCTGCTTGAATAAAGTAGCAGTCTCCATATATGAACTTCTTACTTTGCAGAGGCATCTCTTTGGATAATTTTCCACCAGGAAAAGTTTTCATCACACTGCTGCCAGCTGACTCAACTATTCACTCTCACCTCATGCTTAGTCTAAGCTGGTTTCCTAGCCCCATCAAGGGGTTGGAACTAGATGATCCTTGAGATCCTTTCCAACCTTATCATTCTATGATTCTATGATCTATCATCACTGAAGAGAGCTAAACTACATTTTGGAGAACTTGCCTCAATCTTCTGTTTGAAAATGGAGCCCAGAGAATTTCCTGTAACTAAAGAGGTGACTGAGTGAGATGGGCCTCATTCACGCAGGATGTCATACAAAAAGTAGGTATCAATATGCATGTCTTGGGTTTGAACCACATGCAACCCAAGAGTGAAAGGACAGAAGGGTATTTGACTCCAACGGAGTAAAATAAAAACACAAGCACGGAACAGAAATGCTACTTACAAAATATATGCAAAAGATATTGTGCTGGTTTGAGGCTAATTGGAATATTTTAATAGAGAAAATTACACTATAGGCTGTGAAGGGAAAACATCATGATGTCTACTTCACTCATACGCTTGCTGGAGAATTGTTTGGGAACACTAACCAAAACATTAGATAAGTCAGTCTCTGTCTGTCGCTTGCTGGAGCAGGAGCTGCTGGGGTGATCTAGCAGCTTCTGGGCTCTGGCTCCTCTGCTGATTAATCCTCACTTTTTCTTCTAACCCTCTTGGCCTATCCTCCTAATTTACCTTGCACGTAAGGCAAACCTTGGGGTAAGGTACAGGGGTGGGGAGAAGGTGGAAGGGTGGTTGGGAACCCCTCCTGGGGTCTCTGATTCCTGGGAGGGGAGTTGTGTTGCTGTATTACCTTTTACTTGTATATTTCTGTAAATATTGTGTATATAGTGTAAATATCTGCTGTACATTGTGCAAAGCTGTAAATATAGCTTCATCATTTAACTTCCAGCCGACTGAGTGCTAGTCTGGGTCATTTTACAAAGTGTGGGGGGTGGGAAACTTCCAAACCTTCACAGATATCCAGGGGAAAGGAATATATACACAAATTAGGCCCAGTTCTCCACCTGAGCCTACCAGGGCAAAACCTTCCTGAGCCTTCAAAACCTTCCTGCCTAGTCCCTGTCTAGTTCAAAGTGCCCCCTGCCTAGGTTCAGTCCTGCAAAGCCCAGTTGCATAGCAAAAACTAGCTTTCCAGCCAAGGCTGCTGTCCCCCATACACCAGTGACCAGTCTGCCACCAGCACTAAGAGAAAAGAGAGAGGAGAGAGGGTAAGAGGGAGAGTAGTATTCTCCTTATTTCGGGAAAACAGAACAGAATGAACAATTACAATGTCCTCCATCCTCCTCCGATACTTTCTAGTCTCTCTGGAGGACTGTTTTCTATAGTAATATCAATTAGCTCTTAATTTGCCTTCACCTACAAGAATATAATGTTGTGCTAGCTCATAGTGATATCTAAAGTGCTCCTAGTACACCTGACAGCATTGTTGGACAGCCTGGGTGGCTGCAGCAGGAAGATTTCTTCTTCTGTACTTTTCAGTAGACTTTTCACTGACTAGATGCTGTGAGAC